>PVKA01004641.1:0-72201 GCA_004027165.1 Ctenomys sociabilis
TTCTATTCCTGCCTACCTTTTAACCCAGAGCTTGCAATAGTCTAACATAGTGTTTCAAAATCAAACTTTTAAAATCACTTAAGCAAAACACTCTTCCTAATATTTCAAGATAACTGTTTCATATGAAGAATATTTATTTCATACAGGATATTTTATTCACTAATTTATGAGCATATTTAGGAGAATATTTGACCAGTACAATCTTTTGACAGCCATATACATGAAGATAACTCATGGTCTAAGGGAACTTCAGTGCTCTCATGGGGAGTGGTGTCAAATCTGACGTCCATTAACAGTTAAAAAGGAGAAAGGAAGGGAAATAGTGAGATCAGACTAAGGACACAGAACCATCATCAGTTTCAAAACAATTGCAGGTACTGTTTTCTACTAGAAATAACCATAGAAAACCTGTGTTAATTATACACTTGCATCTCAACTATTATAACAGAGCCATGCATTCTAGATGTCTACAGGAGATTATGGACAGAGATGTTTACATGCAGAAAAATCTAAACCTAGACAAAGCAAATTATTTTGTCAGTGTCACCACCTACCAGCTAAATTAAAGAGCTTAGATTAGAACCTCCAAGGCTAGTGGAATAAATGCATGTGGCAATGATGAATTTGCAATCCAACTTCTAACAAAAGCTTAATAGAATAAGATTATCCTCAGTGACTCAGATTCCCCACATTTGTCTCCCATAGCCTTTCAGTATTTAGCCCTTACGGGTTGAATCCTCAGAAGATAGCAATAGACGGTTCCTTTAACAGAGGTGGAAACTACATAAAATCCCCTCATCTTTACTGTTTTTGTTTTTTTCTTTCTGGTAGAAAAATACCCCAAATTACTTAACCTGTGTGACTGTAGCCATAGGTAGGTTTTGCTTGATCAGCCTACTCATTCACAAGCTGAGACAATTTAATCAATGAAATTGCTCTAAAAAACCCAAATACTCTCTTGATTCTAAATGATAACTCACAACTGCAGAAATCTGTAAACTAGCAACTATGGAGAGGCATAAAGGAGAAAAAATAACCACCATTGGGTTTGCAATACAATTTAAACACATTATTCAAATGATTGCAGTTTTTTATATTTTCTAATATTTGTATTTATATAATAAGCAACCCTGGGTTTGAAAACCAAGTCATAACACAGAATTTATTATATTTCATAAACACCTTATATACACAGCCTAAAACACACTATTTTAAAATAATTTGCAGAAAGTTGTATTATTTAATATGCTCCTCTGTCTATTCTAATATATATAAAGGCTTAGTCAGGACCAACTCAATTTGTAAAGGAGAGGTAAATCGTAATAGGTGGTATGTTCTTTTAGCATACATAACATAGTTAGCTTCTTTTTCCCTGCTCTTAGAAACTTTAGTAACCATTGTGTGCATAAATTATTCCACCAGGTATCATAAAATGACCTTTCCTCATTCACTCTTTGGCTATATCCAGCCAGAAGCTATCTTTTCTATATTAACTATTTGATTTGGGCAAGAACTATAGGCTGAGCCAGGTGTAGTACACACTTGATACCCGAGGCAAACGGACCACAATTCCAAGCCAGGGAAGCGGGCAACATAGACAGTCCCTGTCTCCCACCCCCACCTCATAGCCTCCAGAATGGTTGGGGACAATAGCTTGGTGCAAAAACCCAGGTATAATCCTTAGTATTTCTTTCATGTTCAAAATAGTGAGTTGGTTCCCAACCATATTAATACTGTCTAGTAATATTTTTTAACCATTCTTAGGAATGAATGTATAAGCTTAAGCATATATGCTGTCTATTAATCAATATTGTTAATGTACATATTGATGCTAAAATACTTTCATCACTAGCCAACATAAGCCTCTTTGAATTTTCAAATTTATTAACTTTTTTTTTTTTTTTTTGCAGAACTGGGGATTGAACTCAGGCCCTTGCACTTGACAGGGAGCCATCTCCCTGGCCCGAGATTAATTTTTGTTTGTTGAGCTTGCATTTTAAAATTTTTCACTGGTATATATGTATGATACAGTGCTTACATTCATCTTGGAGAACCAGCACACACACACACACACACACACACACACACACACACACACACCATCTTAATCAGTTTCCTTTCCATTCCCTCCAGCCTTTCACCTGTCCCTTTGCTCTACAGCAGGTGGTGTCAAAACTTTTTTTTTCCAGCTTTGAAAAATAATTTGTTTATAAGGAATTTTGCAACATGTGCTATTTGCCAAGTTCTTAGAAGTCAGTGTTGGTGTTTTAAACATTCTTTTTTTACTTCACAAAGTATCCCATAACATGACTCATGCCTGCCCATGTTTATTAGGTGCAAGTGGCTTAGCTTTTCAGCTGGCTCTGAATAAGGAGGGTCCTGCCCAGTTGGGCTCCTACAAGTACTTACTGACTGTCTCATTCACACAATATCACACAAGTTTAAATATAATTTTTGAAGTAAACTAGGTTTGTTAAGTTTTTCCTTAAGACATATACATTACAGTAATACTTTGGTTCATTAACACTTTTGTTTATGAACAGTTTGATTCACAAACGGAAATGTTTGGCAAAATTTTGCTTCCATTTGTGAACTCTGCACCAGGTAATGAACTTCTCCAGTGCCAGAATCGTGGGACAAATTAAGCTCGTGAACCAAGGCACCACTGTACTCCAAGAACTATTCCCTGATACAACCTTTCTTTGCCAAACAGCAATAATACCAGCATAAGAGAGACAAACCTTTGTAAAATTAGGTAGGCACTAATATATGAGAAATACACCCCCAGCCTATGAGATGTCGGATGTGCAAGTCTGTGGTCCATACCATCATGTAATGAAACCCTTAATCAATGGAAGAAGTCAATGGGTCAGCCAAATAGCTCAGCAGATTAAAGTGCCTGCAAGCAGGTGCAGGGGCCAGGGGTTCAATCAATCCCCGGGTATGCTGAGCCAGCCCCACTCCAGGGTGCTGAGATGGTGAATGAGACTGGGTATGGTGGCATGCACCTGTAATCCCAGCACTTGGGAGACTGTAAACAGGTGAATCACTATGAGTCTGATCTAATAGTGATACCCTAAACACCCTGTAGATCCTTCCTTAAAAACATAGGAAAAAAAAGGAAGAAGTCAGGAGAATTTTATTAGAAATAAGAATGAAAAATAGCTCCTAGATTTGCAGAAATGTTCCCAAATCAGGTGGCCACAAGGCTGTTTGTCAGGAGTAATTATACAGCATACACACACCATGGGTGCAACCTAGTCAAACTATTATTAATCTGTAGGATTATAAGGAATTAATCTGTAAGATTAACCTGTGTTTGGCTAATATTGATCCACTAGGGAAACAGGCCATTTAGTAAGGTTACCTGGACATGAAAGGACATTTTGGGGAAATAATGGGTCCAAAAACACTGGACAACCAATATATATCAGGACTT
This sequence comes from Ctenomys sociabilis, assembly GCA_004027165.1. Classification (NCBI taxonomy): domain Eukaryota; kingdom Metazoa; phylum Chordata; class Mammalia; order Rodentia; family Ctenomyidae; genus Ctenomys; species Ctenomys sociabilis. The sequence goes on from PVKA01004641.1 coordinate 3,440, forward strand.
AACAGTCTAGATAGTTGTTACAACTTTGTCTAGATGCCCCCTAAAGGCTCAGCAGTGACAGTTATGATTTTTCAGAGGTGGCTATACTTAGAGTGTGAGATGTTGCAATCAAGGTGTGCAGTGACTGACCTAGTCCACTGAAAGGGTTGGCACAGTGCTGGGTGTGGACAATGGGAAGGCCCATCCTGGGCCCATGCCAGGGCATCAGAGCTGCCCGCCCTAAGGGTTAGTGGCCTGGATGGAATATAAGAGGCAGGACACAGGCTGCTGTCTGCCCTTGCTGCTTGCTGCCTTGCTGCCTTCTGCCTTCCATGAACTATTTGCCCTCTGTCATGCCCCTCTGCCATGCCATCCTGCTTTGGAACCAACTCAGTATGGACTGAAACCACTGCAAACTGTGAACCGAAATAAATCTTTTCTCCTTCGACTTTAGGTGTTGAGGGCACATTGTTTAAAACAGTGATATAAATTTCAATATAATCTGGATATAAACAACAATTATAATTATAATTACAATCTCAATAATCAAACTATATATATATATATATATATATATATATATATATATATATATATAATCTCAATATTGCTGCTTAGGGAGGCATATAGGCCTGAGCATTTTCATCTTTATTTTAAGGCCTTCCCAGATATGCCTCCTGCCATAATCATAATCTCTTTACTTTTCAGTGACCTCCTTGAGAACCTAGTCCCTCTATGTCTGTATATTAATTTCTGTCTAATTTTTCTAGGTGAATGCAAAGTAACAATTTTTAAATCTATATTCATCTCTAAGGAAGGATTTATCTTTAATACAAATTTTAATTATGTCCCTTTTCTGAATGGGTTGCCTGTGGCATTAACTGACAGAGCAGAGAAAATAATAATCGAGAAACTTCAGTAAAATGCTTCTAATTTCTCTCAGGTCATTTAGAAGAAACCCAGTACAGGAGCGGGCAACATAGAAAGACAGCAAAGACAGTCAAACAATAACGAAGAACTATCTTTACACTTCTCTGCACAATGTATCAAGCACTGTCTTTTTTATTTATTTATTTTTATTGTGTGTGTGTGTGTGTATGTGTGTCACCTGGGGAAAAACACATAAATTGAACTTGGCAACACCACTAAGCAAAGCACTATAGAAAGACTTTTCTCACCTAACACTTGATGGTAAACGTCTCTCAACTCCTCTGAGCATACAGGTCTCATTTCAAATTATTCTTCTGTCTCCACTGTACACAACAGGAGGAGGGGAGAGAATTTTGAAGTACTTAATTCATTCTGAACCACACCTCTAAAGGAAGAGAGTGAAAATGATTAACAAATATGTTGTTTAGAGTTTCTAAATTTTAACTGAGTTGGAGGAGAGAGAATTAAGCTCAACTCCAAATTTGAGTCTAATATAAAATAAACAGATAACTCCAGTGTCCCTGTCTCTGTATTAATAACATAAGATGGAATTTTATGCACCATAAATCAGAGTAATTCAAGAACTGATATCAGCCTGACAAAAATATTTGAAAATCAGACAAGGGAAAAGTAACTGAGTGAGGAAACAAGCAAGGATATGAGAAGCAAGGGCCTTTGAAAATGTAAATTGTTGCAGTTAAGTAAGTGCTGCTCTGCAAAAGATCAGTTTGCCACATTCAGACACACAAATTTCATGTGAATCTAGAATCCAAAAGAATTCAATGGTTCAGCTTACATTTTATTTTCGAGAAAGAGTGAATAGCACTATTAGATTATGACCATGAATATTTTAGAATCTCCAAGACTAAGGAGATCCAATGTATCAGTTGATGAGTGACAAAACAACTAGAGAAACTCCACAGATTACAAGACTAAAAGCTTATATTCCCCTGTCCAAGTCTGTGTCCCTCAGAGGAGCTGCACGTGGTCATGTTGCCACTAAGGAAGTAACCAATGTTTAGTAGGGTCCTCAAGGGAGGGCTCTGACCCCAGAGGACTCATGTGCTTAGAAGACAAGCTGTGCAGGCCTGTGTCTGTCTGCGTGCTCTCACTGTGGAGGGCCTCTTGAGGTCATGGCAGTTGACAGAGATCTATAACCCAGGAGGGAGTCTCTTCCAGGAAATGACCCTACCACGCCTAGATCCAAAAAATTCAGGCCTCAATACAGTAAGAAAATGTATTGCTACTGACTGTCCAGTCAGCCTACTGTCATTGAGCTGGCACCCAGGCTGACTAGCCGTGACTCACACCAGCCAGTCGCCTGCATGGCCCTTTCCAGGTGCTTGTGTAGACACACTGGCCATCAAGACACTCAGCAATCAACTGGGCAATGTGAAGGCAGCTTGGACATACACAATGTGAAAATGTTCTTGAAAGACAAAGTGAAGATTCTAGACTAAAAGTACACAGACTATAATACAGTAGGTATATTATCTCATGGTATGAAAAATACAAGTACTTATGTGTCTATGTGTGCATATGTATGTACATATAAATATGCATCATTGTGCACATGTATATACTTCCATTTATTATTGGATAGATGTATATGCTTTTATACTTTACCCCTTTAAGTGGAAAGAATGGGATGAATTTACAATTTTGCTTGTCTGTATTCACCATATTTCTACAACATACATTTACTGCTGATTTCTGCCGGTCTAGAGAAAGGAGAAGTTAGTGCTTAATTTTTCTCTTCTACTTTTTAATTTCTTATAACTTTTCTTTTTTACCAATTTTGCATGCTTATACCTGATTATATGAATAACTAATTTAAAGATAACATCATGAAATATAACCACTGTCAAATTCCTATTTTATTTAGTAAAATTTTGTATCATTTCTAATGTTTTTTTAACCATTTTGTATTCTCTTTAAAAAACAATAAAATGGTGTTATTTAACATGACAGATACTGAGTTCTTTAGAAAACAAATATCTATCTTTTGCATCATCTACTGAACCATTATCGCTCTATCTCATAAGAAAACAAAGCCAGCCTGCTATGGCGGTGTAGGCCTACCGTCCCACCCTGGAGGGGCTGAGGCAGGAAGTTAGTAAGTTTGACAGCACCCAGGGTTGTATAGCTAGTTCAGTTGTATCCTGGACTACATAGTGAGACAGGGTTTCCCAAGAGCATACACACTAAAAAATGGAAGGGAAGGGAAGGGAAGGGAAGGGAAGGGAAGGGAAGGGAAGGGAAGGGAAGGGAAGGGAAGGGAAGGGAAGAGAGGGAGAGGGAGAGGGAGAGGGAGAGAGAGAGGGAGAGGGAGAGGGGATGGAAGAGGTAGGCAATGGCAGGAGAGGACAGAGAAGGTGAGGAGAGGAGAGAGGAGGGGAGAAGAAGTCAATAAGCATCATTTGTCTACTGGATCCCCAAGCTTTCAACTCAATTAAGGCAGTACTCAATTCCATCTAACCATTTCAAAGGAAGTTTACTGGGTGATTTATTCAATCTTCCCTGTTATGGTTTGAATCTAGTGGTCCCCTTCAAAGCCATCTACAGTCATTGGGGTGGGTTCCTAGAGTTTATGATTGATTCACGATCCAATTCTAGAATTATGGGTGTGAGTGCTACACCTGCCCCAGGTCAGGCACCTACATAGGACAACAGGGAAGAGAATAGGCTTTCTCTCTTGCTCATCCCTTTAGGCTCTTGTTGCTTTTGCTGTTTTTCACCATCATGAATGGTTGCCATGGTTCCAGCGAGACAGCTAGGTAGAACAAGTGCTTGCCTGGTAAGTGCAAGTTCAATCCCTGGTACAGCAAAAAAAAAAAAAAAAAGGAAAAAGAATGGGTTGTCCCTCTGCCATGTGCCACCCTACCTTGGTGCCAGCTGCCTATGGACTGAAACTCCACAAACTGTGAGCTAAATAAACTTTTCCTTTCCTAACTTTGGGTGTCTGGTATTTTGTCTCAACAATGAGAGAAAAGTAACTAAGACACTCCCTATAATATTCTTTCAATTTTAAAAAATTAATACCATACAGCAGAAGCACTCAGAAAAATCACCAGACATGGCAGCGGAGGGCCATTTGAATATCTGAATTATTTTCACTCAGCCGCACTTAATGAGCGATAGGGTTACTGGCGGCACAGTTGAGATGAGCAAGGACCAGGCAGAGTTTAAGCAGCTTATATACGGGCGCCAGAAGAGTACCTGGCGTTTAGTATGCCCTGCTGGCATGAGTCAGTTGGCCAATAGCTTTTCTTTTCTGTGTGGGAGGGATCAGACAGCCAGGTGGTGGCCTAGATCAGAGACCTGACTCTGACTAATCCTCAGAGTTCAAGGCAAGATAAGATGCTCCTGTCTCTCTTTCTTGTTTGTCTTTATCAGAACTTTAGTTCTTTAAAAATTTAAATTTTTTGAGACAGGGTCTGAGGGTTTTATTATGTAACCAATGCAGGGCTCCTACTTGCAGTCATGCCTCAGCTGTCCAAGTGCTGGAACTTCGAGTGAGCATCACCACAGCCGGGTTACCTCTTCTTACAGGCTCAGCTCTAGTTCCAGTTTCTACAAGAGGTCTCATTTAACTTCTCCAATTCAAAACAATTATTGTATTTCTGTGGTAATGCAAAGAGTGTCTTCAAATACAGGCAACCCTAGAGCCCATGGCTATTGATTTATTTTATGCATTTTACGATAGGGTCTCACTACACAGGCCGGACTCATAGTGATCCTCCTGTTCTCAACCTCCCAAGTGCTGAGATTACAGGTGCACAGCACCATGCCCAGTCTCATTCGCAGTCTCACTGCACCCTGGGTGCCGGGCCAGCATATCACACCCTGGCTTGAACCCCGGTCCTTGCATCTGCCTAAGCTTTAGTCCACTGAGCTATCTGGCCGGCCCCATGCTTACTTAAACTTCTCCCCTACATATCTATGTTCATTACAGAGCCCTGTGGGGTAGAATTCTTTTCTTATTAACACATAGTTGGTAGAAACTGAATAAATGTTTGTCGGTCAACTGATGAATCTGAGATTTGCTTTTTTCATGGTTCAAAACTGTAGAATGAAATAGCAAGAATAAAGTTAGCATAGTATTAACTACAAAGGAGACAAATGGCTGGTATCTAAATATGGCAATGATCTTTTATGAAAAGTCCCGGATTTTACCTTGTTTTGCATATGACTCTTAAAAAAGGTAGGGCTGTTTGGGGGCATTTTTTAAAATTTACAATACAAAGGAAAAAATACTCTTTCAGGCTGCTCCAGATGGGTTGAAATCATGAATGAGATCTAAAGGTTTCCACTGTCATGCACCAGGGGACAAGAAAGAAGCTTTTTCCAAGCTGTAAAACTGCTTTTCTCTGCTAAGTGAATACCTTAAAAGCAAGAAAGAGCTAAGCTAAAAGTTGTGTCTTTGCCCCCACTTTTCCAGTGCTGAGCCAGGAAAATGAGATACTAGAGAGGTGAAATTTTGCCAAAGCCCTGTGAAATGAGGCATTCGCTGCTGGGATGCAAGAAGGTTCATGGCATCTAATTGAGGAATTGCCCAATTTTCCATCTGGTTGAGAAAAAGGAAAATCAAGGTGAAGCAGTTGGGCTTCGATGTCTGTGACTGAACTGGAGGCAGGTGCCATCCAATTTCATTTTCTTAAGGCAGTGGATCTTAGCAACTAGATGGCTTGGCTCCACGGGCTGAGGAGATGATGGAAAACGCACAAAGAGCCACACTGTGATTCCTGAGAGAGGTTCTGACTATGCAAACCTTTAACCTATTCCACTTTGTAACAAAACAGGCCACAGTTCTGCAGAAGTGGCAGAGTTACACAGATTTGCCTAAGTTTTTGACTAGGTCAGTGAGCAGCTGCTGTTTTAAGCTAAGCAAGTATCTTAGTATCCTTGATTCCTGACAGGGTAACAATGGCTATCACGCATGCACACACGCACACACACACACACACACACACACACACACACACACACATGCTATTTGTTTAAAGATATAGAGTTTGTATTTTTAGACTCTAGTATCCTCCAAAATTAGTTATAAATTCAAAATCTTAAATGTATCTGACTTTTATCACTAGAGGAAACATTCTACCCAGGCAGTTTAGAGAATTCCAGGCCACATTAAAGGCCATACAATAGTTTCTTCGCAGGCTGCTGGTTTTTGCTGTATTATAATTTCGCGAATGTGAACTGTCCACTCTTTCTTACTGTATACTTTTGCTTCGTCATCTGCTTGCTCCATCTTCCCAGCATGCCCTTGGCTGCTAGTCCCATTATGGACAAATCCCATCCCAGTCTAAAGCTTGTCCCATACTCACTGCCCTCCAGAAGTTATGCAATCCATACACAGACTTTACTGCGCTTTCTGGAATCTCCTCATGTGTACTTAGATATAACTGGCCTTTCACATTTATTTCATTCTGTGCTGCATTATGATTTTTTGAAGCAATCTTCTGCAGTTTTCACCCGCAAAGGCTACTGTTCTCAAGCACTTACTCCACAGAGGAATAAGATGCTTATTCTTATTTCCTACTAGAACACAGTTTTGGCCTGTGCTCCCTGCCATGTTTATTGATTTATGCCCAGATGAGGATAATGAAATAATTTCGCTAGTAAGTTAAGAAAGGTAGACAAGCACAATGAGGTCAGCTCCTTTCAGAGCTACCAGTGTCACCGCATGAGTAAAGTCACTCTGGTTCACAGGTGCTGTTCATTTCTAGCATATCATCTTGTAGCTCACTTTATTTTTGAGTTTTCTGTTCAGTTTTCCATTGATTCATGACATATCTTCCCCTGTATACATATTAGAGGATAGTTTTACATATTCTAGTATTGAGGTGATGTTGGGAGAAAGAACAGAAAGAAGCATTTCAAATTATGGCAATACCAAAAGAAATATAGAATACCACAGTTTATACATTAGGGCAGTACAAGAAAACTCCCAAGAAGCTTACGTTCCTTGCATTGAGATTCTAAATCTGGTGATGTTTTATTAATAGACCACTACAAAAATCAAAATGGGCCTCCAGCCAGTACATTCCTAAATTGGAGTCTTACACATCATCACAACAAGCTCCATCAGGATGGCATCAGATGCAACAGAGGATGTTAAAAGCCCTCAAATAATTTGATGTAGGACTTAATCATAGATGCCCCACTATAAGAGATTAAAAAATGTCATCTAAATGGAAATGAAGGCATACATCTGCCCCCACTCCAGGGAGAGCCACAAACAACTAGATGGGACCCTGAATACACCACTGCACCATCGAGGTCTTGGAATTCATTTGCTTTGGTGGCAGATGTAGAAAAGTAGAAGGTGATGGCACATTGCAGCTGTAGATACCGATCTCACGAGGATCTCATCAGTTCCTGTTGGTATTCAGTGCACTGAGACCACCTTTCCCAGCACAAAAAGTTCAACAACACTGTTGTGTACTAAAAAATAGTATTTTTGTCTGAGTTCTTCTACTTGATAATTGTAACAAGTACAAATCTAGATTCTGTTGGACCTAAGGTTTACACATCTCAGGGAGAATGCTTCTTAGGAAAAATGATACAATATTATTAACACACAAGGCTCTCACACGGGGGGGGGCGGTGCTGAGGCCTACGCTTGATTCACTTCTCATAGACTTTCCTCTGATTAAAGCACAACAGTGCTTCATAAAATCTGGATAAAGCCATTTTCTAGTAAATTGTTTCTGTGGTGCCTGATTGCAAGAATAAAAAAGCAAGGAGTGAAACACTAGTGATGATAATGAGAATGACAATTTCTGATACAGGACTTAGTGCAGCACCACTCTGTGCCCCTGCCATTCATGAGGGGAACCCACTGCAGATATGACACAGCAGCCCTCTGCTTCTTCTATTGCTGTGGGGCTCCACACTCCACTTCTCCGTCTCACAACACTTGTCTTGAATCCGCTGCTCTTTCATGTATCTTGACAAAGAAACTTGTCTTTATGGCACAATATTAAAAATAATTTGAAGACAATGCACAACCATCTTTCTTCTCTGAGGCTGTCTCTTTGAACCTGTCTCTCTGTGTCTGTGTCTGTGTCTATATCTGTCTCTGTCTCTGTCTCTTTCTCTTATAACTAGGAATTGAACTCAGGACCTCATGCTTTCCAGGTAGGCTCTGTGGCACTGAACTATATCCCTGGCATCTCTTTCACGTCCAATGCAGTTTACAAGGTTTTATGTTCTTTTATACAGAAGTCAGAACAATAGTCAAGTGAAGTCTTTCTGAAAATATACCTCTTAAAACAATGAATACTGCTTTCTCCATGTCCTTCTGAATCTGAAAAAGAAGGAAACTACTCCTTCAATTCTAGAAAGAAGTGTGCAAGGCAATTACTTCAATCTACTTAGGTAAGATTTCCAAGTGTTGCCTTTCCTTAACTGACCAGTTAGTTTCAGGGAAAATGATTCTACTGTAGAGTTTGTATTGCATGCTTCATTGGTACAAGACATACTTTAAATGCCTACCATGTGCCCATATTCTGTTAGACACCTGGAGTTTCACTACAGATTTGTAAACAATGATACATGCCTAAATACCATCCTGCAAAAAGAACACAACCCCAAGAGTCAAGCACTGGCCTTGTCCATGTCAGTGTAGTGCACCTACTCATGCTTCAGGGTGGTAAGGAGTCTGGGGCTGTGTTTTGGGGGAGAGAATTCTTCAGAGGTGGTCAGAGGCCAACTGTGTAAGATTGTACAGGCCATTATTCGGCCTTGTACTTAACATATACCATTTTGCCTATCTGAAGGTAACCATATACAATGCATTAATTAGTGTTACTGTCCTATGATCTTGTTTTGAAATTCTTTTTTTCATAATGAAAAGTATAAAACAACTTGAAAAAGCAGTATCAATGTGAGCCATGCTGGAAAGATTCCTTCTACAGGATCTCCCCTTCCTTGTTTTATTGGAATCTAGAGCAAGAATCTTCCAGGGTGGGACAAGATTTTTACTTCATATTCCCTAGGCACAACAAAGTAAAGGATAAAGTTAGGCTTTAGGCACGTGTGTTATTGCCTCTGCGAGTTTTGGATTTTGTAGCTATAAGATGAAGTTTGGGCCATATCTTTTGTGTGTGTCTAAATATCTTGTGGATTTTTGCTGTTTATTGTGTCCACGTGAAATAATTTTGGTTTCATAAAACAGTTGCAATCATAGTGTTAGAGGCTACTACTACATACACCTCACCCTAATAACTTCCCTTGTCAATATCTTATATAATCATAATGCTTTCATAAAAGTAAGAAGTTAAAGTTGGTATAATGTCACTCACTCATCTATAGGTTTCACTAAGATTTCATTGTGTTTTTTTTTTCCACTCACAACTTTTTCTTCCGTTCCAGAACCCAGCTCAGGATAACACATTCTATCAAGTCCTCATATCATTGCAGGTTCTTTTGGTCTGTAAGGTTTTCTCCATCTTCCTTTGTCTTTCATGACCTTGATAGCCTTCCAAAGGACTTTAGAGGTTTTATAGAACCATGCTTTATGATCAAACTGAGAGTGCAGATTTCTAGGAAACTTACCTCTTAATGATCTTGAATTTTTTTACTACTATAAATTCAAATAGTAGAAAATCTATTTCCTGGCCCTGGTCTCTCTTCTTCATTCTACATGTTCCAGAATGATCTGCACATAGACTTATGAGAAGCTTATGATACAGTTATAGGAAATCCTGCGTCCACTCTGGTTTTTTTTAGGAGACTTACTTACCCTTGATTCCCCTCAACTTCCACTTACTCTCTTCATTTCCTGAATTCTTCATCTTCTCTCTGCACCTGAAGCCAGCACCGTGGATGCAATATGTCTACACTGACAAGATAACTATTAGGTTTCTCAGGAAAGTTTTCTTCTCAAGATGATTATTTCTGGGCTCTGATGTCCCAGGGCCTTTCTTTTCTGGTAGCCTGGATGGACTACAGATACTGGCAGGGAAGTAACACGTGCAAGATTCGTGCCTACAAATTTTGTACGCTTCAGTCTCTGCTCTTGAAAAAGAGAATGACTCACTCTCAATTATCCTGTCTTTTGAAGACAGAGCTGCCTTTGTGAACTTAAATTGTTCCTGTCAACAAGCCATCTCATCTTGGGACCGAATCAGTAAGGATGGGCTGCCAACAGAAGCAAGACTGCTTTTGTGTCAAGTGTAAGACACTGAGCAATGTGGATAGGTAAATTTCAGTTTAGGTAAATTTGCTGGATAGAGGGGTCTTACAGAATTTGGGAATTAGGACCTGAGGACAGTGTGCATACCCTCGGGAGAGAGTAAATCCTGAAGAAAATGCTCGGAATGGGATGTAACACTCAGGAGAAAATTAATGCAGTTTCAGTATTTTATAAGATCTGTTGCATTTGCCTTTGCCACCCTGAGCACAACAGTCCTTCCCGTCCTGTTCCTCTGTGGACACTGCTCCCTCTGCATGCGTTGTTCTCCCACCCACCTTCCCGTGGAAACTGTCACTCACCCCTGAGACTAAATCAGATCCTCTTTCACAAGCATCCATAATTTACAGCACACAACATAATTCATATCCATATACCTGTGCTATAACTTAATTTAGCAAAATCCACTACAACATTTGTACATAATCCAAGCACAGCACTTTTCATTTTTGTCTTCCAGTCAAGTTTCTGGGACACTGAGGCACAGGTTGTTCAACATGGACCATTCTACTAATGTGTGAGTACCATGAGAACCAGTCCTATGTGGCTCTAATATGAATCACTAGTGTCTGGTAGAGTCTGTCAGGGGAAAAAAAAAAACATTTATTACACAGTCACTGTAGCATGATGTAGCAGAAAATCCACACCGTCCAAAGTCAAGTGCACCTGGTGTCAAGTCTCAATTCTATGATTCACTGGCTCTATAAAGGTGGACAATTTATTTGGCTTCCCTTTCTTGTATCCTCATCCATCCGAGGAATGGAAATGTCACAAATTAATTAACAGGAACTGAATACAATGAGTAAAACCACATAATCATATCCGAAGTATATAAACCGTCCTACAAATAACAGCTTCTGTATTCTTTTCAAAGATTTCTTAACCTTCTGTTGGGTTTGTATCTAGATGTTCATCCACAGTCCCATGTGCTCCAGGCTGTGGCTTTGGGGAGGTGATTAGACCATGGGGCATGACACCATCAGTGGATTAGTCCACTGATGGATTTGGAACTACATGGGATTTGGGGAGGTGAAGCCTGCTCAGACTAGATGATTTAGGTCACTATAGGGGGTTAAGGGATAGCCTGGAAAGAATAGTCTGTCTGTCTCTTCATCTCTCTCCTCCCTACCCTTCTCTCCCCTATCCCTTCTCTCTCTCTCTCTCTCTCTCTCTCTCTCTCTCTCTCTCTTTCTCTTTCTGTACCTCTTTATCTCTGTCTCTCTCTGCTTCTCTGTCTATTTCTCTCTCTCTTTCTCTGTGCCTCTCTATCTCTGTCTGTCTCTCTCTGCTTCTCTGTCTCTCCCTGTCTCTATCTGTGCCTCTGTCTCTGTCTGTCTGTCTGTCTCTGTCTGACTGTCTGTCTGTCTGTCTCTCTTTCTCTCTCTCTTTCTCTCTCTGTCTCTCTCTGTCTTCTTCCTGGAGCCAAAATAAACCTTTCCTCCCTTAACTTGTGAATGTTGGATATTTTGTCTCAGCAACTAGAAATTAACTAAGGCACCTGTCCTTTCCTTAATGACAGATGACAGTATCAGCATCCACCAAAACTGGCTTGACATTTCAGTCCTCTAAATGCTATGCTTCAAGATAATCATTTTTGGTTTCTTTGATAACAAGATTCTAAGAAAGAGGATAGTTTCAGCACTATTTATAGAACCAAAGTTCAGATGAGACCACAGAACATAACATTCTTTGTTTGTTTGCTTGCTTTTGAGACAGGGTCGCATTGTGTAGTTTGGGTTAATTTTGAACTCACTGAGTAGCCTAGTCTGACCTCAAACTCAAGGCGATCCTCCTACCTCAGCTTCTAGAGTGCCAGGATTATAGTCATGTACTACCACACCCAGCTTGTGTTCTGCTTTTTTAGAAATGCCCAAATTGACACCTCTTTCTGCTCTTCAGTGTTATAAACTCTAATTTTTTTTTAAACCTGATAACAAAATGTTTTTAACAGTTTTAAGTTGTACCAATTGTTTGAAGCTTCCACCAATTGGAAAATTCAATCCCAAATTAAAGGATGCACAAGACAAAAGGGAAAACTGCTATCATCACTTCAAAGCAGGAAGATGGGCAGCACAAATCACAAAGGAAAACTTTCAGAAATGCCTTAGGAAGGAACTCTTTGAAGCAACACAATTCCCAGACCCCCACCAAGATCTAACAGTATCCATTATGTCTTACTAATTACTCATGAAATTTACATTGGAACCATCTTGAAGGCAGTCCTGTAATAGGAAACTGCCAATACAGTACAGCATAGAACATTAGTGGTGCTCCCAGAAAGAAAATAAGACATATTCTCAATTTACAAGCACTTAGAACATGGTACAATCTCACCTGGGCACTGTCATGTAATTTTCATCAGACCTAATGATATATTTATTATTCATCAAACAAATATTTACTGATGATTTATTATGATACATCAGTGTTGTATAAGATACACATAGACCCTACCTGCATGTGGTGTGCAGAATACTTCAGGTTTCCTAATATTTCATACATAACATAGGTTGCACAATTTGTTCTGGATTTCCCCAATGTTACCACCAAAATTTTAAATGCTGGAAAAAACACCTACACTCTCAGGCAAAGGAGGGAGGGTTGGTAGTTCACTTGGTAAAATGACAAGAAATATTTAATTGCGCTGTGATGTTATCCAAAAACACAGAGTGATATGTCCTGTGAATGCTAGGCCCTCTTTTATAGATGAAAAACTGATCCAGAAAACTAAAGTAAAATATCTAAGTCCCAGTACAGTGAAGTAAAGCTCAGAGGCCGGGTGGTCCTGCTTCCCAGTGTACAAGTTAAAGAGATATCTTTGACATCTTGCATTTCACAGGTCAATTCTTGCCTTACATTAGCTAGAGAAATCCTCCCCAACAGTGACATGGGAGAATATTCATGAGAACAAGGAGAGATGCTTGCGAGCAAATCCTTGGTGTCTGGGTTTTCAAAGCAGCCCAGTCCTGCTTGAAACACCCAGGGCCTCTTTGTCATCTACTCTTCCCACTCTGGGTGGTTCCCGAGTGGACAAATCAAGCATTTTTCAGGTTGACTGCAGCCTTGGATGGGTGACAAATAGCGTCTCTTCAGTTGAGAGGCATGAGGTAGGGGAGAGGAATTGTTAAAAATTGGCAGGGCATGTCCAAGTACCTATGAATGGGAAATGAAAAATGCCCCACTGGGTATTTCCACTGATAACACTGGCTCGTTCTGAGCAACATAACACAGTTTTCTCTTGGTAGAATCTCAGAGAGGAGAGGGCTGGGCTTGCACTGAAATTCTGATTTGGCAGGCATCTCTAACCTGAGAGGAGGAGCAGAAGTTTTGGATATCTGACAGTGAAAGGCAGCAGAAAAAAGGGTCTCCCACCCTCAGGGCATGCTAGCACCCACAGCAGGAGGGGTTCTGGTCTGATATCCCCACTGCTGTACACAAAGCACCCTGGGCATTGGAGACACTCACTGATATCACAAATGGATGGATGGCAGCAAAAATCTGGGCATTGAACCTGTGAATGTAAGAAAACTACTTTATCACCCAGAGCTCTAGCTCTCTGACCCATTAAAAGGGAAGGACTTAATTAATTAAACAACTTGTGTCCCTTTCAACTAAGCAGAAAACCCTAAGCCCCAAGTTACACTTGAAGTTAAGAATCCATCCATGGGCAGGATGATTCTTAGTTCCACTACATATTTCCAAGTGCCCGAGTAAGGAGAATGCTCAATAATTTGGTGTAGCCATAAAACAAATTAAAAAAAAAACAGGGCATGGTGGCACATGCCTGTAATCCCAGCACTCAGGAGGCTGAGGCAGGAGGATTGTTGTGAGTTTGAGACCAGCTTGAGCCACAAAGTGAGCTTAAGGCCAGTCTGAACTGCATAGTGAGACCCTGTCTCAAAAAGAAAAAAAAAATCATTCATGTGAATGTAGTAGAAGTACATTTATTAGCAAGAAAATTGCTCATAATGTTAATTTTTTACAAGCTATACAACAACATAAGAACTATAGCATGATCCCCCTGTGGACCCATGAATGTGCTAAGCGATGGCAAAAGACAGACATGCATTGCTGTGCTTCAGTGCCTACCGCAGGGTAGTGAACTGGTGTGCATGTTGTCAGGATTACCTCTATGATGATTTCCCTGTTATTTTGTGTAATATAAATCAACACAATTTAACACCCATGCACACCTAGCTCTTCAGTAATAAGGGGCCGTAACATAAGGCTTAGGATACGGGATCTGGAACTAGACCAATTGGCTCCACCCCTGATAAAGTCTCTTAGTTAAGCATAACCTCAACCTTCTCTAGCTTTAGGTTCCCTTTTATTTAAAAACAAAGAGTAATACTTAACTCACATATTATGACTGAAGTTTAAACTGGATGATCTATGCAAAATGCCTGGCATATATTACACACTTGATAAATGTTAGTTATTATTATTCCAAATACAGAGAGAAAATCATTTTATATGTAACCCTGCCAAATTATATAGTCAGTATCCTCAGGGACTTTTTAATTTGATGAGAACAAGAAGACTAAGAATAAGAAATAAAAGGCATACATTATAATAACTTTCTAGAGTAAAGAATCTGGAATAATTTTTGCCTTCTCTCTCCCTCAGCTTTTCCATGTGATGAGATGGAAGGCTCTTGCCTATATCCACAACTACTCTCTCTCCTCTTCTATCTCAAGCTTACTTCTTCCCTGTTTATGTCATGAAGCTCCATAGGGTTTCCTGGCCTTGTGTCTCTTCAAGTCCTCAGATTTCACCACCAAGGGTTCCTAAAAGCTGATTGCCAGAAAAGCAGCATCAATATTCCCTGAGAACTTGTTAGAAATTCAAATTCTTGGGTTCCACCCAAGTGTGACTCAAGTCAGGAACTCTAAGTTCACAATCTAGTAAGTACCAGTAACCTGTCTTTTAACAAGATCTCCAGGGAATACTAAGATTCTACACTCCAGCTTAGGAATGAATCCCTGCTCTGTCTCGTGTCTCCATATAAGTCTCCCCCAAGCATGCAGCACTCTGACACTGCCCACGTCTCTCTGGCTACAGGCTGAGTGATGACGGACCTTCCTATGTATGACTTCAGGTCTCCTGTGCAGATTGCTTTCCAATCTCCTTTTCTAGAATCCTCCTCCACCACCCTTTTTTCACTCAAAAACTGATCAAGTAAAAACATAAAGCACACTCCATGGGCAGAATTGTGTTATGATGCTATTTCTATTTTTCTATGTTTTTATTTGTGTAACTCCCAAAACAGCAGCACTACATCTTCCATCTGACATGTTTGAACTGCTTACTCTTAAGACCCAAAATCCACCCCAGGAGTGTCTTTCAGTACACAGTCAGGCAGACTCATCCTTTCTCAGAACATTCAAAGAATTAAGCTGACCCATTCTCTCTTCTCTCTGCTTCATCATGATGCATCAGTTTCCCAGGGCTTCCATAACAGACGATCACAAACTAGGGGTCTAAACCAGCAGAAGGTGCTGCAGGGCCCTGTGCTTGCCTTAGGGCTTGTGCTGCCAGAAGCGCTTGGCATTCCTTGGCTTGTAGACCATCACTCTGATTTCTGCCTCCTTCATTACAACACATCCTCCTACACCTCTATCTTCTCCTTTATAAAGAATCCACTCACTGTTGGACTAAATCTCATCCAAACCCAGAATGATCTCATCTGAACTTTATTTCATCTGTGAGATCCCATTTAAAAAATCATGTCACATTCTCAGATCCTGGGGTACAAGTGTTCAACATACGCTTTTGGAAAACATGATCCAACCTATGATGATTAACATCTGTGATAGATAATCCTGAAGCAGCACAAGCTCCTAAAAAGGTACCCTCTAGCTCACTGCTCCTACTTCCTTATACACATTCCTTCCCACCTACCCAGCCCCCTCATAGGACCTGGTGCATGAGAATGCTCTTAACAGACTACTATTTAATGAGTAGAATACTGAAGCAGTAGGTACATTAGCTGGTGGTGGAGCATGACATTTATTGATATGGCTCTGTCAGGTGTGGAGCATCGAAAGATCAGAAGGAAAAGACGTTTTCAACAAATGAAATAGATTAACAGGCAAAGAGAAAAGAAGGCGTAACTTTCCAAGCTGGGAGATAGTCCAAGCAAAACACTATGGAAAAATGAAATTTAAAATAGAAACAACCACAGACCTACTCGCAAGTGAAATAAATCAGACCTCCATGTTTAAATACCGTATTGTCCCGCTAGTATAAGAACCTAAAAGAGTAACTAAAATAAGAAAAGTACAGCAGACACTGGGAAAGGGAAAGTAATTGATAAAAGGGAAGGAAGAACTGGAATGATGTATCAGGTTCCTGGGATAAGGGAAAGGACAAAAAGAAAGAAGGGAGAAATATATGTGCACATACATAGGAGAGCTTGGGTAATTGTACTGTGGATTCCTACTGATCTATTGGAAGGAGTCGTTATTGCTTATTTTTTTCTCTTCTATTTATTTATTTTTGAAGGAAAGAAAGGTTTATTAGCTCACAGTTAGTGGAGGTTTCCTAGTCCATACTCCGCTGACTCTAAGGCAAAGGACAGCAGTTCATGGCAGCAGAAAACAACAAAGAAATTCCTTTGCGTACCTGTTTTGTGGCAAATCACTCTGAGGTGGGTCAGCCCCACCCAGGGCATGGATTCAACAAGCTGGTCCAGCCACGCTTCCAGATCCAGCTAAGCCTCTGATATCTCAAGTTGACACAGCGCATCAATCACCACAGTGCGTCCCCAGGGAGAGGGACTATTGCGGAGCATTACTATGTGCCTCTTCCTCTGACAGATTTTACTGTAATAATTTTTTACTAATTTTATTGATTAATAAATACAATGAGACACTTTCAAAACAGGTTAGTAGGACAGTGACAATAATTAATACATTGCATATTGTTCTCATAGTAGTTATTCACCATACAAGATTCAGACATGATGTTTTCCAATTTCGACCATGTATGCATGCTTATATTTGGTAATCTGACCAACTAATTGGAAGCTAACCATATGCAAATTAATAACCACTGTTGAACTTCTGAAAATAAAAATATTTGTTAGTAGAAACAGAGTTCTGTTGGATTGATTTACAGTAGAATGTAGAGATTGAGCAGAAAACAGTCTATCGCTTATTCTTTTTGTTAGTTCAGCAATCATTGCTTGGTCACTTTCCCATTTTTCCTGCTCATTTCTTACTCTCTGGCTGGCTTGTAGACTCTTCTTCTGAGAGAAGATAATTGAGTTGGCTACTAAATGTACCAAAGAAAGGTATCTCTATTTTTGCGGTACCAGGGATTGAATGCAGGACCTTTCCCTTGCCAGGCAAGCACTTATTCTACTGAGCTACCTCCCCAGTCCCTAAATGTACCCAAAGAACCAAGGACTGCATTCTCTTGCACCACTCACCTTCCTATACTAGAGGGTTAGCTGGACAGTGGGAGTAAAGACCATGCCTGCCTTGGTTACTGACTGTGTCCAGAACTTGCCATACAAAACACACTTAATAGAGACATGTGAATGAGCCAGTGGCTACACGGAAGACACACATGTGTGTACAAATGCATGGGCTTGATATTTAAAAATAATCATACAACTACACCATCACAGGTTCCACAGTAGTGCTAAATGCTTACTTGACTCAGTTTTCTGTTACTTAATCCCCAGTCTGGTCTATATTATACATGACTGCAATTACTTATTTTGTATTCAGTTGCATTTAGCATATTCATGAGCAACATTAAATATACCAGACAATCCTCAAGGAGGAACTGTTCATATTCACATGTAAAGCAGATGACAGGGTTGAAAATAGTGATATTAATACACCCATGACTTTTGATACCTCAAGAAAACATTAAAACTATGTAAGAAATACATGGTTTTGTTCACAGGTTTTCTCCAGTTTCCTCCAACATAAGCACCCACAAAGTACACTAGACATGAAGTACATGCAGCTTATGATTTTGTGTCAAATGATATGTCCTTCTAATTGGAAGCATTGACACGGACCGTCTTTTCTTGGCAAGCAACAGTGAGTTTCGAACATCATACTTTTTCCTCTTCATTCAAAAGGCAGATTATTACATTTTTATTTCAAGTTTCAGATGAAAGAGATTTAATAAAATCTCTTTCAAGGAAAGAAAATATTCTTCAAAACTGCCTCAGATCTGCTAAAATGTAGTACGTACATGTTAATGGCTAGCATCATTGCCATATAATATATATATATATATATATATATATATATATATATATATATATAATGTGTGTATAAATAAATATAAATATATGAGAAATATATATTTAAGATAATATTCTGATTAATATATTAATTAATTATTATAATTATCATAGAAAATATTTATCAAGCAATTCCTATATACCAGGCAGTTTTCAGTGCTCATTAAGGCAGAGCATTAAGTTCTCTAATCATCATAATAACAGAGCTAAACATTGCAATTACTATCATTTTACTTGGGAAAAAAATAGGGAAATATAGGAATAATAACTAGCCTGACATCACAAAGCTGGTAATTTAAGGGATTAAATTTAATTGCAATCTAGCTGATTTTAGAATAAATTTGTTTTTAATTTTTATTGGAGATTGAGCCCAAGTCTTTGCACTGAGCTACGCTCTAACCTTTTCCCTTATTTTTTTTTTTTCTTTGAGACAAGATTTCACCAAGGCTTCAAGTTTCCCAGTGTAGGCTCTAACTTGCAGTCCTCCTCCCTCAGGCTCTCAGACTCACTTTGTACTTGACAAAAGTACATCAGAAAAAAATCATCTGAGGGCTGGGGAGATAGCTCAGTGGCACAAGTGTCTGCCTGGAAAGCACAGGTCCTGAGTTGGAATTCTGGTGCCAAAAAAGAAAACAAAACACAAACAAATAAAAATGAGAATCACTTGATTTCCAAAAAGTATCAAAACACAATGCTCCAGGGCTCCTTCAGAGCTGAGGATGCCTTCTACTTTGTTTAATATGGCCATGATTGTCACCGACCTTGGTGGAACCCGGAAACTACATGCAATTCAGATGATACCGGGGCAAAAATATATACCTTTATAGATGCTACCATCACTCACACATGTCCCCCTGGATTCAGATATTGAAACCCAGAGCATGATTGTAATAAGAGAGGTGAGCAGGGGTGGGCATTGAGTCATGGGGCATTGACCTTTGCACATAGGATAGATCTCTTCTCCAAGCAACTTCACATGGAATATCCCTTTCTGAGTGTCTTCTGCCAAACATGGGCAGAACATTGAGAGCTTCCTCTCAGCAGAATAGACAAGACCCCCTAAGATCTGCTGCACCCCTGATCTTGGCCTCCCACAGGTTCCACAACTGTAAGAAACAGACTTTGATCCTATATGACTTACACTATGGCTTTGTTGCAGGAGTAATAGACGTGGACAAAACCAATGAGCCAAATGTATTAACAAAGAAATATTTCAATATTAGTCAGCAGCACAGATACTTATTTCACTTGTGTTTAAAGTATTTATTGACATAGCCCACAATAAAAGTGACCTGAGTCTTAGCATTCATGTGTTCACTTATTTCTTAAGAAAGCACTCAGAATTTTGAGAACCTGGCATGTATGATTTTTATAGGAAGCATGGCATTTTAAAACATGGATCCCCCATGTAACAAAGATCAATGGGATTAACATCCACCATGATGTTTACTCTCCAATTATCACAATCTGATTGAACTGAAGTCAGTGTCAGACCCCTAAGAGTTGTAGAAGGTGAGATGCAGTCCTACTGGCTCCATTCCACATGTTCATCCCAGGTGAACAGAGCTTCACAGGGCCCTTCCACTCATCCTTCTTGCCAGAGCATTTTTTTATTTTGATTTTAAAGAAAATTAAAAATAACAAAAATACATTAGAAACAATAGAGGATTTTAAAAGCAAGATGACAGGAATTCAGTAATGGTTGTTGGGACCACAGAGATAGCTCAGTGGTTGAAGCACCTGCTAGCCCCATCCCAAGACCACTGAGCTGGACACTCTGACGGGAGATGGTGGTGCAAGCCTGTAATCCCAGCCTTGGGGAGGCGAAAACAGGAGGACCACTATGAGTCCAATCTTTGTAGTGAGGCCCCTACAATATATGGAATTTTTTGAAAATGGCTGTTATATTGCAGACTGCTGTCCTAAAATTGGTCAAAAAATTAAACATTGACTGTATTTTCAATAAACCAATGGAAAAGATATGTTAGCTATCTTTTCTTCACACAAAAGTAGAAAAGCTAGAATATACCTTAAATTTCCTTCCTTTCTAGAAACTTTGGGTCCAGTATGTATCTCAGTAGCTAGAACAGATAATGTACAGAAGGAGAGTTTGCAATATTAACCAGGGATAAAGATTATGTGAAATTGAAAGTGTTATGGCTTGTGTCTAATTGCCCCTCAAAAGCCTCAAGCAGTCATTGGGGCAGACTTTCAGAGTTTGTGATTAATTCATGATATAATGCTGGGATTACAGGTGTGGGTGCTACACCTACCCTAGGGCAGATAGTCTGCATACAATGTAAGGGAGGGAAAGAGGCTTGTCAGCTAGCTGCTGCTCTTTGCTGTTTTCTACCACCATGAACTGCTCCCCTCTTTCA
This sequence comes from Ctenomys sociabilis, assembly GCA_004027165.1. Taxonomy (NCBI): domain Eukaryota; kingdom Metazoa; phylum Chordata; class Mammalia; order Rodentia; family Ctenomyidae; genus Ctenomys; species Ctenomys sociabilis. The sequence goes on from PVKA01004641.1 coordinate 24,198, forward strand.
TGTGCCACTCTGCCTTGGAGTCAGGCAAGTACAGACTGAAACCTGCACTAACCATGAGCTACATAAACCTTCCTTTCCTAATTTGGGGTGTTGGGTACTTTGTTCCAGCAACAAGAGAAGAATAATTGAGAAAAAAATTAAATACCTTTCTTATAATCCCAAAATCTCACTGCCAAAAACTGAAAGAGGTGTTACTAAGATGTCAATCTCTACCTGAGAAAAATTGAACAATTGATCATCTCTGGTTGATGAAAGATAAAATCAGTCACTAACAGACCCAAGAAAGCCCAAGGGTCCACAAACAATAACTAAGAGATCAAGTTGGCCACTTGATTTTGAATTTGAAGTACCACTGGACCACAGCCACAATAAGCATTTATGTGTTTCTCTATTTTGTTTCATGTCACAGGAACAGAGCTGAACCACCACACAGCACCTGCCTGGCAGGCATGAGGTCCTGAGTTCAATTCCCTGTACTAAATAAATAAACAAAACACTCAGTATCTATGCTTGGGAAAATAAAAAGTGCACTACCTCCTCATCTAAGCCATCATCTCTCAGGTTCTTCTCAAAGAGCTGCAATCCCCAATCTATAGACTGTCTTGTAACTGCCTCCAAGAGACCCACAAAGCTCTAACAGAGCCCCAGGCACTAGGAAGAACAAAGAAACATTAATCTCACAATAAGCTGTGAATTAAGCTTCAAGCCACCAAGAAGCTGGGGCTTACACTTGATATGTTCCATTTAAGCCTTCCTAAAGACAAACTCCTTGAACAGTTTGGGCTTGAAGAATTAACATGAAAAGACAGTCATGTCACTGACAGTGAACAGAGTCCTAAAGAAATAAATCAAACTCCATCTCCTGTCACTTCTGAGACCACTGGTCCTTTCTTACACAGGAAGATCACTCTAAGCCTGCATTCTGTTTTCTGTTACATTCCCTGCTGTAGAACTGTCATGGTGAACCTTTTAGAGGACCAAACTGCAACCCCAAACCCACTGATTTATCACACCATACCAACAATGAAATTAAATAAAAATATTGAGGTGTTGGTTCAAAAGAGATGGCTATTATTAGAGGCTGTGGGGATTGGGTAACTTGTGTACTGACGTAGAGGGCTCTCACTCCTCCTGTGACATGCATGCCACAGATTCACCACCACTACTGTAGGGTTTCATTCTTTTCCTTCTCTCAGAACATCTATCTCAGGTTACTCTTCTATATCATATCCACAGTTGTTTCTCATTTGTCTCTAATACTCTGTTGTTATCTAAAAGAATTGTCACCATGTCCATTTTTTTTGTTGTTGCGGAACACAGGATTGAACTCAGGCTTTTGCACTTGCCAGGGAAGTACTTATTCTACTGAGCCATCTCTCTGGCCCCTATTTCTTATTTTCTAACACTACATTTAAAGCACAGTATAGATTCTTTAAAATACCTATTGTTATTTACCATGCATAATGCTAAGTTGCATTATGTCTCTAAGTCATACTTAGAGACAGCAATGGTCCTTCCACTTACCAGGGATTTGGTAACTGTCCTTTAATGTAAAATTAAATTAAGTTTGATCAATCAACAACTGGCTAGAGAGCCACCATTTTTGGTGCTCACTTTTAAATGATAATGATGTCGTGCAGTATCTCAGAGAAACTCTGTGACTACTGTTATGTCATGCGAATGGTAATATTTTGTCTTCTAATTTTCTAAGGAAAAAAAGCCAATGGACTGTAGTAATAACATGAACCAAGCCACCGCCAGCAATCTCTTCTTGTCATCCAATAATCTCTTCTGCTATGATTCAACAGTTTTCTTTGCCTTTCTGAATGTGCCACTTGCAGACATTGAGACTGGGCCAAGAACTGCAGTGGCAAACAATACACTTACAGCAATTTTCCTAATAAAGTTGACAAGATGTGATTCCCTCAACGGACAGTAGGAGAAGGGAGGTTTAAGCAGTAGTGAGAAAGGAAATGTAAAACTGTCTATTTCATCTCGTGTTGATAAAATATATATAACGTGAAATCATAGAGGTGTAAGATGTTCCATCTTCTAGGAGAAAAGAAATTTATAAAAAAATTGCAAAGAATGAGCTGATGTTAAAGATGGTATGTTACAATGTCCAAAAGCTTCAACACATTGCTGCAGCTCTAAAAATAAAATGTAATTTACTCAAAGTGGTAGAGACTGCTAGAGATCACTGATATCTGGAATTCTCTAGCTTTCATGGGAAAACATGGAAGATTCTTGCATTCCTGTCACAAGCCAGGATCACATGACTGCCTCCAAGAACAAAATATGAGTGTGACATGTGCCACTTCCACACTGAGGCAGGGGAGAGCTCTGGCATGATCATCAGAATCACTCATTTCCTATTAGGAGCTCATGGGCTCCAGGCTGGTTAGAGAGACACATGAAGGAGGCATCATTGATTGCTAAGCCACTATGCGGTAGCAAGATGCCTGAGAACATGCTCCATTGCCAGAGGAATGTACATAAGCAAGAAACAAACTTTTTGTGTTCTAAAGCCTTAAGCTTAGGACATAACCACTGTACAACTATAGTTGATTGCCAATTGGTGGTCAACTTGTTTCACTAGATGAATTAAACTAGTACAGTGTTGGGCAGAGGGTTGACCCCGGCAGTATAAGAGGCAGAACTGGAGAAGAACAGCTGCTGGTGAAGTTATTTGGAGAAGCCATTAGAGCTGTTGGAAGCTATTGGTTCTCATGGGTAACTCTGCTCAAGGAACTTGTCATGCTGGCTCTCCTGATGAACTTGGATATTCTTGTTGGTGGAAGATCTCAGGACCTTTTTTTTTTTTTTCACTGAGAATGGCTGTGGTTCGTATTGGAGGAGTTCTATTCCTCATCTTGAGCATTGCATGCATCCTAGGTTTGGAGAGGAAGACGTGCACTGCTCAGCCAGCTGAAGAGGCTTGTCTTGTTGGCTTTCCTGATGGGAACTCACCACTGGAGGAACTCAGGACCTCCCTGTCACTGAAGACAGCTGAGGTACTTTTAGAGGGAGCTCTGGTCCTCATCTTGAGTGTTGCTTTCTGGCTCCAGTGCAGGTCCCTCAGCCTGCTAGCACAGATCTTTCATCTTGTGGGCCTAGACCCAGCTTCCACCTTTGACCTTTGGGCCTTTCCAGCACTGAACCATGAAGTGGACCTTCAGAAGACATTGGCATGGGCCATCAGCCTGCAACTGAACTTGTGGGAGGCACAGTTGTAGGCTCCAGGTTTTTAGCTGGACACATGCAGCGTATTAGGATCCAGACCTTTTTCTGAATTCTTTGGTCTTTGATGTATGGACAGATTTTCTACATCCTGGATGTGATTCTTCGGGTGATTACAAAATAATCTTATAGAGACCAGGGAGATGGCTCAGTGGAATAAGCACTTCCCTGGCAAGTGCAAGGGCCTGAGTTCAATCCCCGGTTCCACCAAAAATAAATAAGTAAATAAAATAATCTTATAGAATGTGTCCTGTGTTGTATTGTCCTCCTTGCAAAGAAACCAAAATACTATATGATGTACCCCAAATATGAAATATTTCTTAAACTCATTTGGCCCCAGCATTCATCATTCTCATAACAATAGTTATCATCACACAGAAAATTTACTATAGGGAATAACTTTGGGGACTCACTACACCATCTAAACTAGCTTTGCATGAACAATGGCAGCAGTAGTTTGAATTCTAAGTTATAATAATTACTCAAACATGCCAACATTCTCCCACCTGTGAGGGTTAAAGATAAAATATAGAGCAGCCATCCTGAAGCGGTACAGAGACACTGGAGGCCAAACCACTTGATCGGATAGATAAAACATCAAGTTGCCTCCTTCATCTTTCAACTATGTTCTCCATGTTTTAGCTTGAATGGCGCCTCTTTCTTCAGCAATCTGCAGAGCAAGTTCTTATTGAGGGTATCTTGAGAGCGTCCTATGATTAAGATGCAATTTGAGATTTATGCCCTGCATCTTTGGTCACTCATCTTGCTGGGTTAGCTTCCCCACCAGGGCATGCGCTGCCTCTCAGTCAAAGTTCTGTGTGTTGAATATATTCCCTCTTCCAGTGTCCTGCCTGGCTTCCTACACCTCCCAGTCCTTAAGGTACTACACTTTGAACACAGAACCCTTGGTTTTTGAATAGCTGACTGGATCCAATGCTGTGTTAGCAAAGCACTGAGGATAGCAGCCCCAAAATCCTTCCAGAAGATATACTCTACAACGGATCCCAACCAGAAATCCAACTAGACCTGGATTGTCTTGAAAACCTATAAAAATTTGAATAGTAAAAAACATGCTAAGTAGCAATAAGCAGAAATTATAATAGTACAAGCTGAGGAGAAGACAGAACTATACAGTGTGACAAAACATATGGTATTTACATAAAATTTTTATTACTATAAAACATACATAGTTACTAATTCCCCTGAAAACATTCCCATTTGCTTTGAGCACACTTATCCTATCTTTCTCATTACTTTTGCAAGCAGTTCTGGGAGTTCCCTCTTCAAGAATCCTTAGTTGTACTACTTTGACTTCCTTGACATCCTGAACTGATCCAAGCCAGTAGAATTTCATGGTCATTCTGACCGTGGGGAAGGATCAGAAGTGACACAGTTTCAGAGATGATGAATAATGTGGATGAAGATATGCAGTAATGTTCGCACAAGCCTGCCTTTCCGTCCAATGCTGCTGAGCAGTCTCATTCACTAAATTTTCTACCACGCCTCATTTGAGGCATGCAAGGCCCAAGTCTCTTCAAAGCTTGGCTTGGTAACCTGGTAAGGAAGTACAGGGGGTCATAAAGCTCCTGTGCATCTTGCATGGTACTCCAGGGAGCTTAGAGTTCCTTCCTGGGTTTCTCTTTACTCTCAGTGCTAAGCATGGAGCCTTGCATATAACAGAGCCCAATATGTGACAGAAATACAGTTGATGACTTTCAGAGCTATGCACAGAGACATCTACTCAACCTCAGCCACAAACACCCTTTAACATGGGAGAAAAGTTCTTGGGCTCTTGCAGTCATATTCTAGAACTAACAACTGCTCTGATAGGGTGGACAAGAAGTGCATTAAGCATTACAGCATCAATCTTGGAGACACGGGAACACTTCTTTAGGTAAATCACAAAACATATAAAGAACCTATGTTCTCTGTAGCATCCAAGTCTTTACATCTTCACTATCATTTATTGAGCTTCTACTGTGTATTGGGCACACTCAAGTGTCATTAATCTAATCACTCACCTAATCTCACTAATCTAATCCTCCTAAGACTCCTCCAAAAGGGATGTCATCCTTGCTGTTTCACAGGTGACGAAATGTATGCTCCAAGAGTTTAAATCATTGCCCCAAGACTCACAGTATGTGGCTTCCAGAATCACAATTCCAATTCTATTTTTCTTGGTTCTTTGTAATTCAAAGATTGTGCTCTTCGCACTGTGTTACACTTAGGCAAAAAGGATGAGCTTGTTCCAGCCAGGGAACAAGACAGTGACAACTGGAGTGGAAAAGCACATAGCTGTCCCATATTTTCACTGTATGCAATTCGTAGTGATCTGACAGCCCAAGATTACTTTCCAGAATGAGTTTCTCATGTACCATGCAAAGAAAAGTAATTATAGTCAGATTCCACTCCTCTCTTTTTATTTTGACATTCCACAAAGGAAAAGAAGCCATACTGCACTGAATAGTTTTTGAAATGATTACATATATTTAATGGAAGATAATTTTGGCCTGCATAATTCCTGCCATAGAAATAGGTCCAACTGTAAGACTAATATTTTAAATCCCTAAATGCCACCATGAAAACTAATTTCTATCAATTATTGTGAAACTCTAACAATCTGTCAACCTATCCTTTCTACAATTGAAGTTGTGAACTGTCTTATGTTTACATGCTCTGATGCTGCCCCAGAAAATGACCAGTGAATAAAGCAGGATTTCTTCGCAGGAGAAAACATGTATGATGCTAACTTAGGATTCACATTTGGGCTTTGTTTGTTTGTTTGTATTTTTTAGGGAAGGGGCTACAGGGTGTTCAGGGTCTGACTACTAGAGCAGACTTGTAGTGATCCACCTGTTTATAGCCTCCCAAGAGCTGGGATTACAGGCATGCACTCCCATGTCCAGTCTCAATCACCAGCTCAGTATGCCTGGGGGTGGGACCGGCATGGCAGAGCCAGGGATCGAATCCCGAGCCCCTCCATCTGCTTGCAGGTGCTTTAATCCACTGAGCTATTCCACAGGTCATGCACATTTGGGCATTTTTAGTAACTCCACTGGGAGATATTTAAATGTTTTGAGTATAATAGTTAATAACCAAGTTATAGTTTCAAGTTTCTACTATCTTAAATATGAGTCTATTTTCCTCTAGTTTTAGAGGCTCTACCATTGCTCTATGGCAAAAGACATACAACAGTACCTGGATTTACTCAGCAATGAAATTCAGGAATCGTTCAGCAAGAAAAGAATACAGAGCTGTCACTTAATACAACATGAGTGAACCCTGAAAATATTAGACTAAGCAAAAGAAGCCAACACAAAAGGCACATATTAAATTATCCCATTCAAGTGAAATATCCCCAATAGGCAAATCCCCAGAGACAGGAAGCAGATTCATGATCTATCAAGGGGATGATCACAGGGTGAATGAGGACAATGAGACGTGAAGGCAATGGACCCGGGCTCTCTTTGGTGTGACTAAAGTACTCTGCAGGTGCCTGGGATGATGACTGTGCACCTCCACGTAGTACACAAGTCCAAGAATGGTGCACTTTCAATGAGTGCCTCGTGAATGACATCACAGGAAAGATGTTCTATTCAAATAGCCGGGGTCCCCACAGCTCTGTCGGCGGGAGGAAAGGCAATGGTCGAGCTGTGTTGAGCTGCATCAAGCTGCGAAGCTCCGCGGGGCTCCTATGTCCCTGGACCCTCAGCTTCTGCACACGCCCCCCGCAATGCCAAGATGCCCAAAAGGAAGGTCTGTTGGCCAAAGGGGCGGCAAAGGGGGAGCCCAAGAGGAGATCGGGGAGGTTGTTGGCTAAACCTGTTCCAGCTAAAGTGGAAATGAGGCCAAAAAAGGGAAAACAGGCTGAAGGGGCTAACCCAGCAACCAACATATATTTACCTGCAGAAAATGGAGAAACTAAAAACGAGGAGAGTGCAGCCTCTGATGAAGCAGAAGAAAAAGAAGCCAAATCTGATTAATCACACCCCATGTCTTACCAGTGTTCCCTGTCTCCCTTCTTACACAATCCAGAGGAATATTTTCATCAACTATTTTGTAAATGGAAGTTTTTAAGAAGCTCTAGAAACATTTTTAAAAAATCCCATCTCACTGCATTTTTACAGGGTAAATGATTTTTTAAAGGTGAAATCATTCTCTGGTTGTTTAGTTTTTGGTCCAACCAGAAATAGTGAGATACTGAATTATGGCAGGCTTTGACTGTCTTGGGTGTCAGCTTAACATTCCATAGGTGGGGGTTAATTTTTTGTCCTGTAACGCAAAACATACCAAATCATAAATTGGAATTAAAGTTCTGCATTTAATATGTCTTGAATACTTTAAATGACTTCTATTCCCATGTTTTTAGTAGAATTGTTTCCTAAAGAAAACTACTTTGTATTTGTTATCCTGTCAGAATCGTGTGCACTCTGTAATATCTTTGATAGCAGTAGTCCAGTTTGCCTCATTTAGTTAATGCACCATGAAAGATCAAAACTTTGAGTATATAGTGTATGTGATATGAAAATTGTGAATTGACGGGATTTATATAAAACTTTGTCAGCATTTGAAGACACTGGTACTTAATCCTGTTTCAGAATATTTGCCTCTGAATTTGAAGCTGGAACGTCACTGAATAACTAGAAAAAAATACATGGATTTTTCCATTCTGGGTTTTCCCATACTTAGTGTGCAGACCACGCTCTGCTCCTTCTCCTGGCTCCTGAGAAGTGCCAGGATCTCTCCCACATGGGGCCTTTACATGTACTGTTCCTACTGTCTACTATCATCGCTGCTCGGCTTCCAACTGTCCTAACCTGGTCCTGGTTAATCCCTTGAGCCTCACATTGCAGCTCTCATCTGACCAGAAGAAACTTCCCAACTCCCACAACACTGTCAGCACAGAAGTTAAGGTGACCCCTGCATAGCTTGACACTTATGGTGTAAATATTTAATTTTGTAGGTGTTTCTGCTTTTGTTCACCTTGTTCCTATACCTGGTAGAAGAGCACCTACTCTATAATCTGTGCTCCATAAGAGATTTACAAAAGAAGTGATGTTTTAGTAAAGGTATATTTTAAATAGAAAAGGAATCTATAATTCCCATACACTCAGCCTGTCAAAAAAGTACAATGAAAATTTTAAAAACAAACAAAAAAGAAAATTTCATTCAAAAACTTGTACATAAGGTATTTATTTAGGGGTATATAAGAGACACCAAATATAAAACAATTATTTTTTTCAGTGATTTTTTTCCAAAAGACAAATGTCCTGGAGAAAAGTAACCAATAGAATCACAAACACAATCTGCAGCTAAAGGAAGAAAGGCCTTTTCTTTGTGTCAACAATGTTTGTTTGGTTTCTGCGCTAGTTTCCCTAGCTTTTCATTGCAGGCATAAACACTAATCAAATATCCCCAGAGGACCAGCTATGCGCAGAAGGAGAGCAGAAAGGACCAGAAGGAATTCAAAAGCAGCCTTACCAACTGAGATCAGAGGCAGTCTCCTTTCTTTGCAAGTTATTTGATTCCTATAAGCTCCAGTTTCCTTTCATTTTGTATAAAATGAAAATAATGGTGCCAACCTTGTGGCATTGTTCTGAGGGCTAGATGAGATCTTTGTGAAAAGCATTAGCATGGGGACTGATCAATACACAGTAGTGGTGATGATGGTAATGGTACCTGGAGTCTACTTTCGAGGAGCATGCAGGTTTTCAGGGCCAGGGCAGTATTGAAAGCACACCATGTAAATAACTAATTCAAGATCTGAATCACCTCCTTCTTAAGAAGTGCTTCTACTGACGATACTTGCAAAATTTTCCCAATACAACTAGAAACAACAGAAACAACCAGTAAGACATTCAGATTATGGTCTGTGCTCGCATGCAATGGTAGAATACAGTTGTTAACTTTGAAGCAGCCTATTCAAAAACCCAGTCCAGCCTTATTCTTGGCACCCTCAAATTTCTCAAAGGCTATAGTATCACCTGTAAAGAGAAAAGAAACAATGGTGTTGACGCCTTTGTGTTTCAAAATAAGTCAAAAGATACTTTAACACAAAAATGAAAAGGAGGGATACGTTCTTCATTGCTATGTAAAGATCTTTCAGATTTAAGTGGAGCCAGCCAGATAGCTTAGTGGACTAAAGTGCTTGCTTAGGCAGGCACAGCAGGGATTTGATCCCAGGTATGCCTTGCTGGCTCTCCTGAAATCCAGCACTTGGGAGGCTGAAAACTGGAAGATCACTACGAATTGGATCTGTGTAATAAGACTCTGTAGACCCTGTACCAAATACATTAAAAATATTTAAATGGATGGGGGGCTGGGGAGATGGCTCAGTGGAATAAGTGCTTCCCTGGCAAGCACAAGGGCCTGAGTTCAATCCCCGGTTCCACAAAAAAAAAAAAGTATGTATGTATATATATATATATACATATATATATATATATATATGTATATATATATATACATATATATATATATACATATATATATGTATATATATATATTTAAATGGATTAACAGTAAATACTATGCATGACACATGTACTCTCTTATGTAGAGGATGACATAAAAGAAGTACTTATCACTGAGCATATCTCATTGGAAGACTCAGGGGAAGTTTGAGTGACTAGAGAGGGAAACCTTGAGACTTTGCTTCCAGGGAGTGGACCACAAATTCAAACCCAGCCTGGGCATTTTAGTGAATCAACTTTATCTATAGATCTTGGTAAAGTGCAGATCAGAGAAAGGAGATGCATGGGTACACATTAGGGATGCTCACACATGGGACCATGGCAGGGCTCAGAGCAATGCAGAATGCAGCGAGACAGGGGGGAGGTGTATGCCTTTTCTGGGTTAGCTTTCTGCACTCGACAACTGTCCTTCTGGTCCAGCTTCCATCTCCCTTCCCTATATAATTTGTTTACTGTCTTCCTATAAAATCAGTCACATGAACAGTATTGCAGATGACTTTCCAAAATTCCTCACAGATGTTTCCTACACCCTGAAAGGACTGATCTTCATTCAATATTCAAATCCTTGACAGATACCGTTTTCTTCAAAGAAATCTTATTTTGCGCGTTAAATGAAAGGAAGTTAGATCATTAGCACAGTTCCCCAAGTCATGAATTTTAAATGAAAGGCTTTTCTTCAGCCTTTGGAGGAAAAATAATCATAAGTTAAACTGAAACATCCAGGGGAAGCTCAAATTAATATGTTAATGCTGTCAACATTCAAGGGTTCTGAGAGCAAGCCTGTAAGTAATACAGCACGTGGTGATTTACTGCTCCCTAGCTATGACTTTACTACATTTTTGAGATCACAAAATAAATGTTTCCAGTGAAGTGTGCACCAGTCATTCAACTTGAAATATGCAAGTATTAGAACCTCGCTGCTTTGTTTTAAAGATCATTTTATTACACTAGAAGCCATCAATGATTTTCATTAAATGTGTCAAATGAGATTGAACTAGAAAAACAGATGATGGATTAATACATAGTAATTTTGCTTTTAGAGTGACAAACTTAATGTCTCTCTGTGGACATTATCTAGTTCCCTGTCTGACACATTTTTCCCATAAAAAGACAATGAAAGTGTTGAATTATAGGTAAACGAAATTACATGGTTAAAATTCGATGGAACTCAAAAAATTATGCTGCCTCCACTGCTGATTTAAGTTTCTTATTTATCTGTTATTACTTGAGAAATTGCCATCAGTGTTTGGGTGAAGAAAAAAAAAATCAAATGTCTGCTTATGAATGCAAAAGTAGAACCGTAAAAAAGAGAATTTGTTATGAAAGACTAAAGCACATCACAGGCTTTCTGAGATAAAAGGGCTGCAGAAAACCATTGTTTTTCAGAAGTTAGTCTAGTATGCAATACTTATTAGGTAAAGGGAGGCTTTATTAAACAGATGGATGGTTTGGAGATGGGTGAAGGATAGATGGGTGAATGAGTACCATTCTATTCTAAGGCTTGTGTCCTCATTAACAATAATATATATGCATATTAACAAGCAATATAGGTTGGCCAAATAGCTCAGTGGATTAAAGCTCCTGCAAGCAGGATCAGAGGCCGGGAGTTCCATCCTGAGCCTGCTGTGCTGGCCCTGCCCCTGGGCCACCCTGAGCCGCAGTTGAGACTGGGCATGGTAGCACGTGCCTGTAATCCCAGCTCTTGAGAGGCTGTAAACAGGCAGATCACTATGACTCTGATCTAGTAGTAAGATATTATACACCCTGTAGACTCTTCCCTAAAATAAAAAAAGGAAATCAAGCGATATAAAATGATATACATCTTCAAAATATAAACACATAGTATCTGTGTTAGACCTATGTGATATTTGTATACAAAACCAACCTATCACTGTCTCTAAACAAGCACATGTTAAAATACTTCCATAGGGCTACTTCTGTTTATTTCTAAAACATTAAGCTATCGCTCATTTTAAAAATGTATAAATGGCATTTGGGAAATATACCACAGGGTAGTATAATACGAAATTTATTTTCAATTTTAACAAAAATTAGCTAACATAGACACTCAGCAATAAAATTCTGTATCTTCAAGTATTTGCATTTATGTCAAGAAAAAGATTAGCTTTGCACAATCACAACTAGGATCTTAGCATTGGTTTAAATGCCAATAATAAATAATGAGAGGAAATTATGGTTCTTTTTTATTTTCTTCCATACAGTGAATACATTATTGTATGATTGCTAACATAAGAAATCATAAAATTTTGTCATAAGAATGTGATTGACATTACTGAAACAGAGTAGAACAAGGTAGATGTTTCCCAATAATTTTATGAAAATCAGTGGATCTTTATATATCAGAAATAACTCACAAAATGTAGTGGTTGTAAGTTCAAACTCACAACAATCCTCCTGCCTCAGCCTCCCAAGTGCTGGGATTACAAGCATGTGCCACCACGCCCGGCTAGTTCAATATAATAATAAACTCACAAAATATTTATAATAGTCTTAAACATAGGAAAAGCTGACTAACATAAACAAAGAAGCTCTGTAAGTTTAGGGAAAACATGAATGATTTTCTCTTTAACCTACATGCAGAGGAACATTTCTATCTATGATTCAAAATATAATAAAAGAAACATTTAGAATATTAGAGTTGTTTAAAAACTTTGTGTATAGGGCCAGCCAGAGAGCTCAGTGGAATAAACCTGCTTAGGCAAGCACAGGGACCAGGTTTGAATTCCTGGCACCACATGCTGTGCCAGCCCTACCCCCAGGGCACACTGAGATGGCATGGTGGTATGCTCCTGTAATCCCAGTGCTTAGGAGGCTGAAAAAGGAAGATCACTACAAGTCTGATCTGTGTAGTGAGACCCTATAGACCCTATACTAAGTACATAAAAAATTGTATATAAAAATAAGAACAAAAGCAAAGCCAATGCAAATAAGAAATTAGTGGAGATATTTGCAATAATAGTCCTACTGTGTAATGTTTAAATACTGGAAAAAAGAAACAAATCTTAAGAAAGCCAGATTTCCTATAAAAATATTTTAGAAAGATTCTTAAACAAATAGAATGATAGTCAACTTCTAACCAGAGAAATGCCATTGTCCAGGTATGGATGGAAAAAATTAGAAGGGCTCAAGATGCACTGTATTTTAGGATACATCATTCTTCACTATCTTCCTGGCCTAGGAATCAAGGCTGGAACACATGCACCCTTGTGGCAGGCAGGGACTCTGAACTTCACCACAAAAGGAAAGCTATGGGATAATCAACAACTTTGCACAGCACTGGTGGAGATCCAAACATGCAGGCTCTGTACAGAGTTAGCTCATGGGTTACAAACTCTCTTTGTTGTTCTTACTGATGTGCCAATCACATATCTAAGAATATACTTCAACCTATACTTCAGAGACACAAAGGCACACATTCCCAATTTCAAACTATTAGGATACACCTTGAATAACTTCTGGTAGAGAGAAAGGACAAGCCTTGAAGGTCTCTAGGAACTGCAAGGAAAATGATTTTCAAGGTACTGAAGCAAAGAGGAAAGAATAGGAGAGTGCACATACCAGGGCTCTTTGTATATCAGATGGACATAAGAAAGCATATGTGCTTCTGCTAACTGTATTAAAAAGGCAAAAGCATGGTATCTATACCTTGGCTATCATTAATAATGCTATAATGTATCATGAAAATATACAAAACCTTTTGACACATTGACTTATGCTCCTGGAGTTCATTACCAATAGTGGGTTTCTCGATTACATGTTAGTTCTGTTTCTTTGTTATTTGTTTTGTTTCTGAGTGCCATAAAACTTCATGTGTTGGAGCCTCGATTCCCAGCATCAGAAGGCAAGGCATAATCCAAGGCGTGTAGGACATGAGGACTGCACCCTGATGGATGGACAGGGCCACAAATAGGTCATGGGTGAGAGCTGGTCCCCACTGGCATGCGTTTCTTCTCCCAGTGGTGGATTTTTATGAGTGAGTGATGTTTCTTAGCTCTCGTTTGCCTCCTCCTGCCTTCTAAAGCTCAGAACATGTCAGCTCCATAAATGCGAAAGATGCCAGTACCATTCTCTTTCTGCCTTCCACAATCTCAAACCAAAGAAACAGCTTTCCATTGTAAATTGTTCAGTGTCAGGTTTTTTGTTATAGACCTAGAAAATAGACTAAAAGAGCAAACAGATCCTGAGAAATGAGGTTGTAACTACAACAGATGCTTGAGAATGGCCACGCATCTTTGGAAGCAAATAATGAGTAGAGGCTGGATAAAAGGTGCTTTTCTTTTGTTGTTGTTTTTGGTGGAGCACCAAGGAAAGAACTCAGAATGTGTGCTTGTCAGGTGGATGCTATGCGGCTGAGCTACAGCCCTGGCAGGAAAAAAAAACTGAGAATAGCCAAGGCATAAGCTAAACTGCTATAAACATCATTTGAGGTGATTCTTATAGGGGCCCAGAAACAAAGATGGGGAAAGCCTGAAATGTCGCAGAGATGACCGAAGTGGCTGAGACCAACATGTTGACAGAAATGTTGGCAGCAAAGACATTCTTAGAAGTCTTAGAGGGGAGCAGAGGAACTCAGTACGGATGACTGGAATAATGCCCATAATTTCCACTCAGCTGAAGTACATCTGTGTCCCAGAGCCTTAAGGGAGAAGAACTTAAAAATGACAAAGGGAGGTTTCTGGTAGAAGAAACATTCAAGTGGCAAGGCATTCCAGCAGCTGTAGGGCTGCTCCTTGAGGTTCACAAAGAGATGGTTTAAAGGCAAAACTTATAATTAAAAGTGAAGCAGAGTGGAAAGACTTGGTAAATTCATAGCCTAGCCAGGTCAAAAGAGAAAAAGCTCATAAGGGGTGAGTGGCTGGGGTACAGTCAAAGGCCACTTTCTTAAGGAGTGTACTACCAACACCAGGAAACTAGGAGCTACTCAACAAGGCAGTGGAAAAGAAATCCCCATAGGAGGTAGAGGTCTTCTAGGACAGGACCAGATGCCTAAAGACACAAGGTTTGGGGAATGGGACCAGGACACCAGCCATAGTTCCCTGCCTAGGGGCACTGGTTGAAGGAATACTGGAGCAAACTTCTTGAGCTCCACCAGCTACCGCTCAAGGCTCCACGGAAAGCTCAACACCCTGACTAGGGTCACAAGTCAGCAATATCTAGGTGGATACTCATCATGCGCTTACAGGTAAGGTGTCCTGCAAAGATCACAGCACCATTCCGAGGGTATTCCACTTGGAAACAGGACCAGAACAATCTTCAAACACAAAATGTAGAACATGTACAAAATAATTGGCCGGTGTTGTTCCAAAATGTCAATAACATGAAAGCTATGTAAAAGACTGAGCAACTATTCTGATGCAGTCATGACATAATTGAGACCATCATAGCAGCAAAGGACAAACTAACTGCCACATCCTTAACCTCTTAGTCATCAAAAGCATGGTTTGTGTTCTCTTCTAGGACACACAGAAATTTAAATCTTTTTGCTAACATCTGAGAGTGTCCAACTAGGTCTACAAATACCCAACAGGTAAATGAACATAGAGCAAAGCTTGACATTCGCTTGGAAAACTCTGGTTCAAATCCTTCTCAGCTCTGCACGTAAGTATGTTAGTCATTGAGTGTTCAGCTAGCAATTGAAAACACACATAAAAGCAAATAAATAAACAAACATCTGGGCCAGAGAGATAGATAAGCAGTCTAAAGTGCCTGCTTAGGCAAGCGTGCAGGGACCACGTTTCGATCCCCCGTAATACTTGCCATGCCAGCACTGCCCCCAGGGTGGACTGAGAAGGTCACAAAAATAAATAAATGCATACATAAATAAATAGAAGTTGAAAGAACAAGTTTTATTAGCTTTAAATTTACCTTGACAACCTCATTACCCTTCTGTCATGAGGATACCAGAATAAGGGATTTACAGGAACGTTTGGGTACACGCAGAAGTTTCTACTGCCCTAAACCTGTGGTCACTCTGAATTCCAGCAGGATTCCACACATGGGATCTGAGATGCCCCTTGGGTCATGAGGGCTCAACCTGAGCTAGGAAAGCTTGGTCAGATTCTGGCCCCTCAGTTGGCCTCACACACTAGCTTCCTGCTCTCGTGGCTGGGCCAGCCCAACCTCCATTCAACTCAGTGCCCTCTCACGCCAGAGCTCTTTCATAGTTTTTTTTGCTCTCTTTTGTTAAGAGCTGGTGTGTCCTTCATCAGCTTCTCAAACTAAAGTCCTAAACATTTGCTTTTACTCTTAATTAAAGCCTATTCCTGCAAATGTGCTTTAGTTTTAATTTCCACTATTAGTAAAGCAAGGACCCATGCAACCAGTGACAGTTTCAGACTAAAGGAAAAAATAATGACAAGAAAAATAAAAGCAACTTGGAGCACTGAGGTGAAAAAATAAATGCCAGTGAGGATATGATTGAAACAATATTGGGCAATTAGGGAAAAATTAGAATGCATAATATAAATTAGCTTCAACCACTTACTATATCAACTATGAAGTCTCATTATGTTGGTAAACGTGCTATAGAATTCTATGAGAATACTCTTACCCTTTGGAAATAAACATTGATATATGAGAGTGATGTGCAATGTAGTTTATCCTCAAATAAAATAATAAAAATCTTACCAAAGGTTTTTAAATGAAAAAAGTACATAGATGTTAAAATAAACATAGCAAGTATTAAGCAAAAATGAATTTGAATTGAGGGTATGTAAGACTTTGTACATTTCTTACAACTTCTTTGTAAGCTAGTAATTATTGAAAAGTTATGGATGACAGCATTCACGATTTCACTGGAATATATAAATGACAATACAAGATAACTTTGAAAGAACAGTGTACCAAGGAGAGCCATACTCTACAGATACTAAATCTCCTATAAAGCCTTAAACTCACAGTGTGGTAGCAGTCTAAGTATTGACATATGCATTAAAGGAAGAAAACGAAATGACTAAAAGATACTCTACAATTATATCTGTTAAAGCTGGAACTTCTACCCCTCATCAAAGGATTCATATTTTCAATAAGTAACACTGGAACAAAATTTTCAAACTGTTTCTAAAACGTTAAGCTATACCTTTATTTCCCAATTAGGCAAAACATATTTCAGGCACAAATAAGTAAACATAAACAAATACACACACACACACACACACACACACACACACACAAAGAACAGTAGTCAAGAATAAATTCTGAACATGAGTTTTAAAAAGCAAAGACAAATGATAAACTGCCAAGGAAAATATGAGATTTGGGGTTAGCTCTGCGCATCCCACATGTGCTTAGGACGTGATTGGGTAGTGGGAGCACTGTGCTCATCGGTGAATGGCTGACTGAGCAACAGGGGTCGGCATCTGACAAGAAGAAGGAGGAGCTTCCCATAGCTCCTTCCTGCCCTCTGCTCCCCTCCACCCCGGGCCCTTCTGCCTGGGAGACAGCCTTCGGTGGACTGAAGCTGCCCATCAAAACACACCTTTCTTCCCTTAAATTGCAGGCATCAGATACTCTGTCCAGCAAAGAGAAAGTGCCTTGGACAGTCATTCTGATGCAGATACTAAAGATGGTGGTATATATAAAAATAGTAATAAATAAAAAAGTAAGAGCAAATAAAACATCAATAATTCACATCAATTATAGCAGATCAAAGTTTAGCCTTAATATTTCAAAAGATAAACACTTCTAATATAAAAGTAGGCAAACACATGTAATGAATTAATGCACAAAAAAGAAATAATGGCTTACAAATCCCTGAAAATATACTTAAACATTAAAGTAGTCAAATAAAATTTAAATATTGATATAATTTTCCTTTATTAAACTGCTGACATTTTCAAAGAAATACTGACAGCATCCACATTCAGTAGAGTACAGGGAAATATGCACTCTAACAAACACTAATGCAAGGATAGGCTGGCACAAATGCTTTTCAGTAACATTCAACACTGCGAATCAAGAGCTTCAAATTTTTCTCTCATTTTCATTTTAAATTCTACTGCCACCAAACCTGAAAAAAATACCAGTAGCTGAGCCAGATGTGCTGGCGTGCACCTGAAACCTGCCCTTTGGGAGACTGAAGCAGGCAAGTGGTGAATTTGAGCCCAGTTCAGGCAAATGAACCAGACCCCGTCTCATAAAAATGAAGAAGGCCAATGAAGTCACTCAGTGTAAGAGGTCTGGCTTCAGTCTCCAGTGCTTGAAAGAAAGGAACATCTGAAAGTATCCAGCAAAGCAGCCAGAGAAAAACACCACAAGGCCCTATGAGTGTGGGACAGAAGTCTGCCAACCCATTAACATAAAGCTCTAATAAACATTGAACGAGGCTGGGGATGCTCATTATGCACTGTCAACCAAAGCACAAGCCAGATCTCACTCTCTGTCTCTCGCTACGCATATACGTACATATTCAATTACTTCAACTTAGCAAAGATGGATAACTGTAGCTCTAAGAAAAAATATATGCAAACCTATGTTTACGCTGAAGGACATTTAATGATGCTGAAATGGCCTTATGCTTTTTACTGGCTGATGGGTTTATAACTCATTTACATTTAGTTCTCTATATCAGTTCAGATCCTTCGAATTATTCACAAAAATGACAATTATCATAAAAGGTGAAACAAATTGATTGGTTTTCAAACATAGCCTTTAAAACGACATGTGCACTACTGATTACTACTCTACAAAAATCACAGAAATCTATGACAGAATATGAAGGCAAATGCTCAAAAAGCAGCATTTTTGATATGGTTGTGAGAAATGTTTTCCTACTTCAATTTTGCTGTTTTTGTCCAACTGAGAAATAATGACTATCTATTCAAAGAGACTAACACAACAAAATCCATTTTAATAGAAGCAAATGGAAGCTAGATTCAGATGCATTGAACATACAATGTTTATAGCATATAGTCAATAATAATATATTTGCCTTCTCTTAAATTCCTAAGATGGTAACCAGTAAATGACAAGATCAAGGAGACAATTTGTCCTGTTCTCAGACTCTTAACCTAAGGCTAGGAGGGTGATTGAACTCCACAACAAATATCTAAGTGAGAATTTCTACACAATGGCCTACGAGGTCCCAGGTCCTGCTTGTCCCAACTTCCAATATGTCACCTAAAGCACTGTTCTCCAAAGGCAAGTCCACAGGACTGCAGCATCTCATGGCAGCCTGTAAGAAATTTCAGGTCCACCTCATACCTACTGACCTATGTTAGGTGTTTGAATAAAAAACCCAGTGATCAGTAAGCTTCTTTAATTTTGAGAAGCACAATACTCAACTCCTACCTTCCAGGTACTTCCTCAGAAAGAAAATTGGAAGACCAGTAGTCCACAATAGTAGTGGGGTATCCGCAGGACTGGTAATGTCTGAATCTGATGACTGGAGCCTCCACAGCTCAGTATATTCACATGGCTTCACTTTTCAGACCTCGTTTCTACACTTTACTGCTGGATGGCTAAAACCAAGATAAAGCAAGACCTATATAACAAGTAATGTAACTTTCATTGAATTCATGCACCTACAATATTTGGATGGCAATGGAATACCCATCTCTGACAAAACTAAACAAAAAAAGGAGATAAAAATGAAGGACCATTTTGTATCTGTATATACAAAATAGTTAGGATAGATATATAGCTGCTTTCTCTTAATTCAATAAGAAGAAAAATTTGTACTCATAGTGTTTGGACAGGATATCATGTCTGCATCCTGTGCCATGAATGGCTACTACAAAGACAACAATATGCAATGTATTCATTGTTGTACCTCTCCTACCAACCTGTTTTGAAAGTGTCTCAATAAAATTTTTTCTCAAGAAAATAAAAAATAAATAAAAGAAAATTGGAAGAGAGTGTGACTGAGATGCTGAATACTCTTACTAAGGAGAGATTAAGATAATACTGATGATAGAAGGTCATGCCCCTAACTGCAAGGCTCCATTTGTGTGCACACACCTCTGTATTCTTTCAGGGTTGGTGTACTGGAAAGAAAGGCAGGTCATAGTACAGCACTATAGATCAAATCAATGGAAAGACTGTAGGCAGAAGAGTTGGATTCCCATAATACTAATCCTGTGCTTACCCTATCTTACAGCATCCACTAGATAGATTCATACCATTGCCAAATTTCTCAGGGCCAAAGCCATGGTGCAGTAAGAAGCAACTGCTTCTTGTGAGGCCTGAACGGCACCTGTAGAAACTATGGAAATTGGGGTAAGGGAGATGGCTCAATGGAATAAGCGCTTCCCTGGCAAGCACAAGGGTCTGAGTTCAATCCCCGGTTCTGCAAAAAGAAAAAAAAGAAACAATGGAAATCAATGAGTATTTTCTGTTTTGAACAAGGTATAAGGTTGCATTTATGCAGCACTGCCTATCTGTGAGCTGTGTGATTAGAGTGTAACTCACTTTAATTATCTAATCCTGTTTCCTATCTGTGATGCATGTACAACACAAACCCACAGTCTACAGCCCACAATTATGAGACCAAAAGCTCTAAAAACAAAAGCTTTTCAGAAGGAATTTGGTATCTGACCTGACCTGACACAAACTCACCTAGTGATGTAACATGACCTGATCCAACACAGGATCATGAACAATCTCTGGTCCCCTTGAGATGGGAGCAACCTGCATGCATGTGTTTTATTGACATGTCCACATGGCCATCGCAAAAGAGAAGTCCTATTGTCTGAGAGTCACTCAGGATCGATATATTGCACTGAGTGAGCGAAATGAACAACAGAGAACAGGAGGTGGGAATGTCTTCTGCAAATGTGAAGAGGAAGATGAGACGGAGAGGGAAAGTTAAGGAAGGGAATGGGATTTTAAAGAAAGAACTGAGAAAATATGGAAATAGAGTTTTCTAAAATGAGAAGGAGATAAACACTGGGCAAGGGAGGATGATGAAGGAGACAAGAAGAATGACAATGTGTTGTGCCCATGTACAAACTTCCCATGATAAAGGCAATCTTTAGGTACTGTTAATGTGCACTAACAAAAAGTACAGGATTAATGTTTAAAGTTTACATTCTGAAACACCTTTGCCCTGAAGGATTACAATTAGGCATTGAAGACTGCAGTCCTATACTATTTAATATCACAGGGCAGCCATAGGATTAGTGTCTAGATCACTGTCTAGAATTACAGTAGACAGCCTAGCATATTACTTCCCCTGTATCTCTTTCTTCTCCTTAAATTGCTTGATGTTTCTAAAACCATGGCAAATATGCATGTAAATGTATATTGTAATCATCCAAAGTGTTAAGGTTTTACACTTAGAGATTAGATGTAATCATGGTTATGTTTAGTAAAGAATTTAAACAGCACAACAATATTTTTGTGAATGAGCTATAAAAGTGAAACAAGTCATAACTCACTCTTTCTTTTTGTCTAGCTAGGACACACACAGTCAGAGAGAGAGACAGAGATAGAGACAGACAGACAGAGACAGACATACAGATACAGAGACTAACAGAAACAGAGACGGAGATAGACAGAGACAGAGAGACAGAGATAGACAGAGACAGAGAGACAGAGATAGAAACAGAGACAGAGACAGAGAGACATAGAAAGAAATACCTCAGTTCACAAAATCTTCTGTTAACACATCTCTGACAAAAGTAAACAAAAGGTGATACAAATGCAGGACCACTTTGTATCTGTGTGTGTGTGTGCATAGGATAGGTATGCAGCTATTTTCTCTTAATTCAATGAGAAGAAAGATTTGTACTAATAGTGTTTATACAGAATATCATGTCTGCATCTTGTACTATGAATAACTACTACAAAGACAACAATATGCAATGTATTAATTATTGAAATTGTCCTACAAATTGGTTTTGTTACTCTCTCATTGCTATTTGTTTCTCAATAAAATTAATTTAAAGAACTCTTCTGTTCATGAAAAGCTTAGTTTCCAATAAAAGTCTTCAATAAAATTTTGCTTCCATTCACAAATTCTGCTTCAGGTGACAAATACAACTACAGCCATAAATGTGGCCATTTTCCCCCAAAATCATAAAGCAAGTTAGGTTCTTTAATTCAGGTACCACTTGTGTGTGTGTGTGTGTGTGTGTGTGTGTGTGTGTGATATATACAAGTTCATTAATAGCACTCCATGAAAAGGTCAGTCATGACTAGAAGCAGAGCACCTGAACTTTAGTATAAGACAGATTTAATCTTATGGCTTATATCTAAATGTCCCCCCAAAGCTCTATGAATTTATACATGAAGGTTTTCACTCATAGTTAGGGCTTTTTGGAGGTGTCTGGATCCAAACTTTGTAGATATGGATTATAGATGTACAAAGGTTGAATAAGTTTGCCGATTGGTTTCACAGAGTTCTTGGTGTGGATAACAGAAGGCACATCCTGGGTGTGAATGGCACTGAATAATAGGCTTGTTGCCTGAACAGAATAAAAGAAAAGGCTGGGTTGCTGCTTCCTGCCATGGACTGTTTCTCCTCCATAGTCTACCTTGCCTTGGAGCCAGTGGACGATGGACCAAAAGCTCTACAAATTGAGCTAAAAACCTTTCTTCTTCTAATTTGTGGGTGTCATGCATTCTGTCTCAGCAACAAGAAACTAACTGGGGCATCTGGACTCAAATTTTCACTCTACTTTTGAATATCTAAATCATTCCTACTTCATTACTTAGATAAATCGTTGAAATTAAACTTCAGTTTTCTTTTTTTTTTTTTTAATTCCTTTATTTATTACAGTGTCTCGCTACACATCACGGATTCTTTATTTGCGGGGGCGGGGGGTGAGCTCAGCCCGCTCTGCGGGGAGGGGCTGGCATGGCATGTGGTGCTGGGGCTCGAACCCCGGTCCCTGAGAGGCGCTCTAGACTGCTGAGCTATCTTGCCAGCCCCAGTTTTCTTTTCTTTCTTTCTTTTTTTTTTTTTTTTGTATTTTAGGGAAAGGTGTATAATATGTTCAAAGTCTCACTACTAGATTGGACCCATAGTGATCCACCTGTTTATAGTCTCCCAAGAGCTGGGATTACATGTACATGCAAACTCACCCAGTTTCAATTCCGTCTCAGCAGCGCCAAGGGTGGGGCCAGAACAGCAGGCCAGGGAATCGAACCCCTGACCCCAGTGCCTGTTTGCAGACACTTTAATCCCCTGAGCTATTTGGTCGGCCCTTAAACTTCAATTTTGTGAGCTACAAAATAAACGACGACAGAAGTATACACTTACTCCAAGTTTGTACCAAAGATTAGATAAATTGATATGCATACAATTCTTAGGATAGTGCTTGTCAACTGAGTATTATGGTAATAATTAAAAATTGAGCCCATTATTATTACAGATTTGAGTTAGAGCAATACTATAATCATATAGATACTATAATTCATTAGACATGAAATATCTAAAAAATTACTTTGGTCTCACATTTTTTATGTATTAAAATATATTTATAAATTTAATTTACACATTATTTAGATGTATCACTAACACATTTTAAGAGCTGCCTAACATATTTTGACATGTTATCAGGTATTCGATGCAGTCTCACACTAAATTATAGTCTCGTAAATATTTAATCTGTCAAAAGCCACAAAACAATTACCATATTAGATTCCTACCTATAGAATCGTAACCCAAAAACCAAGATACTATTCAATAAACAGAGAACCTAATTACTCCTTTGTGTAGAATTTCTACAATAGGTCCCCAGTTATGGAAAATTCCATTTATTCATTCTACCTTAACTTGGGAAAAATTAAGAAACCAGTAACGCACACTTAATTTTATACATTGCCACATTTTAATTAAATATCTCAAACCTATAATAATATATGTGGTTCTAATTAACTAACTCATAAAGCTCATAAGTGGACCACTGAGTAAAATATTTGAATTTAAGCAAAGCAAGATTATTAAAGGGGACAATTTAGCAAAACTTGTTTAAATCTGTAAGGAAAACTGGCCTTTTTGTCCACAATCTTCTGGCTTTCTTCAAATAAACTTTCCTATTAGAAAAGCCTGCCTTTCAAAGGAACATGAACAATACTGAGATTGTTAGCTGACAAATGATTCAGCCTTCTGTGATTCAGAGGTTCAGTGGGGTCAGCATGAGCTATAATGCGAAAGATAGACCAGAGCAGTGGAGGAGACTAGCAAGAGCCTGCCAAGCAGGAGCTAGAAATTCTTGAAGATCTCTGGAAAGAACAGCCAGAAGAGCAAATTGATGATAGTGTCCACACCAGCCATAACCTAGTTATTTCTTTATTTAAATATTTATTGTACACTGAAAACTATGAGTACTTACTCTCCAGGAGTCCTACAGCAGATACCATGCTGCCCGAGTCATGAAACCACAATCCAAAGAACAGAGATCAATGCTCCCCAAAGAGAGGAAACCAATGACTGAAATCATAGTCAATGAAGTACCAGCAAGTAATAGTTAAAAATGTGATAATAAGCTGTGCCACTGGGCCAGGGTCTTGAGTATGGACAGCATAGGTCTGCAGTCAAAGATTCCGCAAGATTAGCGTTTCTCAGCCTTCTCATTGAAAGGCTGAGAAATTGCAGAACTGATACACCATTATAATCTATAAACTTTCTTATTTGCCATCTCCAAGGAAATTTTCCTCTGATACAAAGATTATGAACATAATCCAGGGAAAATCTCTTAGGTGAACTAGGGTGATATTGTTAACAAATATTATTTGTATCTACAAAGGTGTTTTATTGAAGTACCTGCAAAGCCAAGAGTTGTATTGAAGACACTGTCTCCCTCTCTCCAGTCACTAGCCAAAGATCAGGACATTTGTGGACTGATGTCACACCTGCCCTAATTCAACATTTTTATTAACCTCAGATAACTCAAAATCCCATGAAGGCATAATTTCCAAAAAAATAAAATGACTCATAGAGAAGGTAAACATGTGCTGAAGCTACACCCTACTGATGAAATAATAAAGAAGACGCTTTCTATGGGTTGAACTGTGTCCTCTAAGAAGATATTTTGAAGTCGTAAGCCCCAGGAATTGGAAGTATGACCTTATTTGGAACTAGGGTGATTGTGGGGGAGGTAACTTCAAACCATGAGATGCTAGGTATGCCAAGTTCGTGGTCTCCAAACAAAAAGGAAAGAAGTCATGAGCAAAAGGGCAAAGTCAGGGAAGTTTTATTGGAAATAAAAATGACAAATAGATCCTGGACTTCCAGCAAGGAGACAGGTGGGTGGGCACTTAGGCTCTCTGTTGGGAGTGTTTTATACAGCAAATCAGCGTGGGTGCAATGTGGGCACAAGCTGCAATCTACCTATAGTCACTTAGCCAAGATGGTCCAGGAAGGAAACAAGTCACCCAGCAAGGGTACAAGGAAATGAACCAAAGCACTCCGAGAAAGCTTGGGAGTGAAGTTGCAAAGGTTCTGGTCACACAGCCATGTGTCTAACACCTATCTGAGCCCACTGGACCAGGTGGCACTAATTGCAACATTGTTCCAGTTGTTGTTCATCTCTAGAGAGGCTGGCAGTGGTGGCTACCACATCTGCATATTGAAGCCTGGCTCTCCACAGTTTCACCTCCAGCTGCAATCTCGGTGTGCCTCACCCTCTGTGCTGGTGTCCTGGGAGTCAAATGCTCTCCGGCTGCATAGTAATTTCTATCTCACTTAATTGCCTCTCACAGAGTAACTGATGATGCACAGTAACTACTTAAAGAGGTCACACTTGAGTTGGATGTGTCCTCCATCTGGTATGCGGTGACCTTAGCATGCGACATTTTTTTTTTAAGTTTGTAACATTTTACTATGATTTAAATTTTTTTCCCCCAAAAAAACCAAAATCACATGCATAAAAATTCAGGTATAAGAAAGACTCAAAAGGCTGTTCTTTACTTTGTTCAAGTTTTGTTTACAGGCATTAAGTGTGTCATACAGTTGATGCCACTGCTGTTTTCCAAATGTCCTATGTGTGATAATAGTTGAATAACTATAGAACACCCATCTCTGACAGGACTGAACAAAAAAGAGTGGATACAAAGGAAGGACCACTCTGTGTTTGTATATACAGTACAGTTAGGATAAATATGCAGTACTTTTGTGTAATTCTATGAAAAGAAAGATTTGCACTAATAGTGTTTGGACAGGATATCCTGTCTGCTTCTTATACTATGGATAACCAACAAGAAGATAACAATGTAAAAAGTATTAA
This sequence comes from Ctenomys sociabilis, assembly GCA_004027165.1. Taxonomy (NCBI): domain Eukaryota; kingdom Metazoa; phylum Chordata; class Mammalia; order Rodentia; family Ctenomyidae; genus Ctenomys; species Ctenomys sociabilis. The sequence goes on from PVKA01004641.1 coordinate 50,101, forward strand.
TTATTTAAATTGCACTATAATTTAGCTTTAAAAAAAAAGATAGGTGCACAGCTACATTCTCATAATTCAATGAATAGAGGCATCTGCTCTAATAATGTTTGTAAATAGAATATCATGTCTGCACCTTGTACAACAAACAACGACCATGAAAACAATATGCAATGCATTAATTATTGAGTTTGTCCTACAATTTGATTTGAACTGTCTCATTGCTATTTGTTCTTTAATAAAAGTATGGAAAATAAAAAAAAAAGAATGAGACAACATGGAGGCAGACACTGGATTACAACAGCAGTCAGGCAGGAAACCTCAGAACTGCTGGCAACAATGAAAGGGAAAGAAGAAGTTGAGAGGATTCGCCTGTGAGTTACAGAAGGAGCAAGGCCTTGCCAGCATCTTGGCCTTGGGACTGGGAGAACTGTTGTTTTCGGATTCCAGACCATAAATTTCTGTTGATTAAGCCACACAATTTGTAACAATATATTAAAGCAACTCTAGGCCTCTAATATGATGGAAAAGAAACTAGCCCAATGAGCATTTGAGAATCTGAATACTTAGCAATATTTAGAAATTAATAAAAATAATATTGGAATAACATCGTTAAAGTTAAAATAAAGACTGGTTTATTATGTATTTTGGGGGGGGAGAGTTTGTGTATTCATATTAATTTATTCTGTGTCGTGAAGTTAAAACACACAAACCACAGCTTTAGGTATAGTACTGACCAATTTTGAAAACACTGAAATGACATTTAAACACATTCCTCATCTTTCATTTTGCATCTTGTTTTATAAAGATCCTGTTAACCACCACAGTTCTAATTCCTCACGTGAGAAGCATTTGATCTTATATTAAAGTTACATTTCCTATTTGTTGTGTTATGCTGTATGAGGAGTGTTTAACATGACCCTCCAAGTAGTTCTGTGCATAACCATTTACCAAATACTGCTGGTGTGGTTTCGTAAAGGAAACACTCTGTGTCGTATGATGATGCAGGGTCATCTTGCTGCTTGAAAACTAGGTTTGTAAAAACAGGTTTATGCCCTACATGGTAGTAATTTCATTAACTTGGGAGAGAGAGTATCCCGTACCTAAATAACTGTATGACTCCTAGATAAATATCTATAAATTAATGCGTTACCTCCAAAGGCCTGGACCTTTGTCAGCAACTGCACTGGAAATCCAGCGCAGGGTCTACTATGTGTTAGGCTGGAGTCATGCCCCAACCCTCACCCACATCCCATGTTGTCTTGTATTTTGAAACAGGATCTCTTTACATTACTCAGGCTGGTCTCATACAAACCACCTTCTTTTGATCCTTCAAGTGGCTGGGACTACAGGCATGTGCCGCCTCACATGGAGGCCTGAGCATTTATTACTGGCATTTGGTGCATCGCACAAAAGTATATTCCTAGAGAATTTCAATAAGCACAGGTAGGCACATTAACTTGTCATTTAATACAGCACTAAGAAGATTTCTGTCCCTCTTCTACTTCAGCTCTTTACCTTACATTTGTTGCTATCTGACAAGTTCCTTACTTATCTGCCCTACTTGGACTTGGATTGATCAGGAAGACAAGCTGACTGGCCACTCCTCACCACCACCAGCACAGAGGCTATTGTTCCCCAGTGAAGTGTCATCCAGTCCCCCATGTCCAGAAACCTGTTGTTTCTAGTCCTGAGAATGGCAAAGCTCTTCCCATTTAATATGCTCCACTCTTTCCCAATTCTGTCCACTACTCAGGCAGGCTGGAGGATTAGTAACATGCAGGCCATTTCATGAAAATAAATCAGCAACAAGGCCTGTGACAGATGCTGGGAGGAAAATCAGACAACATTAATATGAAAACTTAACAGCTTCATTTTGTTTGGGTGAACTGGAAAGAAGAGGTGCCTTATCTCCCTCTTCTACCATAAGGGATTAAGAGCTAGCCTCCACCTTGACTTCCCATAAAAGAGACACAGATCCTATATGGCTAAGCTAAGAAAGACTCAGAGTTTCAAAGAAATCTTTGGTAGGAACTATTAAATTTGTCTCACATCCAGCACTGTGAGGGTGTGGCCTAAGCAGAAAGGAAGTTCTGGCTACAGAATGGGAGCCTGGTAATGGAGGTCTCCTTCCAGCCATGGAGCAAGCAAACCTTTGACTGAAGAATGAGGAGACTCCAAAAACTCCTGGGGAATAAGCAAGGGAAATAAAGGAGGCCCCTGCAGGGGTGCTTCCCAAGGGTGGAGGAAGCCATGTCTGACCACCAGGCAAGTATTTCAGTCTTTACCTGGACCAGCACACACAGGCAAAGCATCAGAGTTCAGAAAGTGGAGCGGAAACAAGAAAATGACTTTTTGAAACACTAAAAAGGGAGAAAGAAGGCCTTTCTCTGGCTCTCTAAGGACACCCAAGAATTCCAAAGAAAGAGTATGGCCTTGAATCTGGGGAAGAGGTGTAGAACCCCCACCCCACCCCCACCCCCCTGCCCTTTCAGTGACATCTTTTTGGTTTTTGGTGAGCACTGCCCAAGTTGCTCTACACAAGTCTGACACTCTCTCTCTCAGCGGGCGCAGCCTTTGGGGAGTCACAGATCAGCACAGGTTCCCTTTAAAGCTGAAATTTATTTTCCAGCCAGATAGTATAGTCCAAATCCAAATATAAAAATTTTGGGAATATGCCTTTACATTTTATCTTAGGGGTAGTGGACATGGGAATGATTTCTCCTTTCTAATGGGAAGCGAACAGAACCAAACCTTTGTGTGTCTCAGTCATGGTGAGTAGATGCACGTCATGGCTCAGCAAAGTGGTGTGCTCATTTTCCAGGAAGAGGAAAGGCTTAAATCCTCCAGACAAGGCATTTATAAATTGCTTACAAGTTCCTAGGAGGATGCAATATTATCTACTTACCCTGCTTGAACAAGCCACTGAATAAAAGGAAGGCTTTCGACCTCAAGTGAAAACAAAAAACAAAAAAGTAGAGATGTGTCACTTTGACTTTGGTACCAAATTTAAGATCAGTGCCCAGAATGAAAATGCCACAATGCATATAAACACCGTCAATAACCTGCTTTAGAAAATGGGCTAAAATATAACAGTCGCTGAATCAGCTTGGTTCCGCATGTGACCAACAGGGCTTTCTCTTTACAGCATGGACACCACTACCAGATAATGGCAGCAATAGCTGCCCCCATTGACAGAACATGTACTGTGTACCAGAGACTGCACGGAGGACGAAATCTACATTTTCTAATTGATTTTTACAAAAGCCACGTTATCATTCTTAAACCTCTGAGCAGACTAGGGAAGCACAGATCTGAGATTACACAATTTGCCAATAATAAATGCAGAAACTGGAATTAGCACTGAGGTCCGTCCAGTACCAAAGTCACGCCTTTAATCGCAATTGTAGCATCATATTCCTCAATGCCACCTAAGGAAGGACATGGGCCTGCGAGCCTGGGATGGAGCTAGGGATGTGGTTCTCATGGCTTAAAAAACTGCCAGATGTATAAAGCCCAATCTCCAAAATCTGAGGGCCATTCTTGAAAACTGCCTAATTTTCATTTTAGCGTGATTTGATTCCTTCCCTTGTGATCTTTCTTAATTCTATTAGAATGATCTTTGTAAACTACAGACATGACCAAAGCTGTCCTCAGCTGGGAAGGCAGATCAATAAGAAGGCCATTAGGAGTACCCAGCCCCTGCTAAGAGCGGTCAGAGATCCTCCACTGCATCAAGCTTCTCTGGTGTCAGCTGCTTCCTGACACTATAACTTTACAGTCAATTTCCCATTATCCACCTAAGAATTTCCCACTCTGCAGATTCATCCTGAAGCCCCTGAAGCACTCTGCCCAACGTGACTCCACTCTCCTCATGGCTCACCCTCCTGGAGCTGCTTTTTCCCTTCTGGCTTGCACCAGCCGTGGGATTGGCTGCCCAAGTCAAAACAAAAAGTCATTTTCTTGTTTCCGCTCCACTTTCTGAACTCTGATGCTTTGCCTGTGTGTGCTGGTCCAGGTAAAGACTGAAATACTTGCCCATGTACTACCCATGCTGCAGAGTCCTGGACCCCCCAGCCATCCCTTCGCAGCTATTAGCACTTTTCCCTTCAACTATGTTTAGATATCTGCCACATCTTCTCCCACCACCATGTATGTCCAGGTCCAGAGACAAGAAAACACACAGTCTAAGGAATAATGATTAATTGAATTTGGCCAGAGTTAAGAATATGTGTTTCTGTTTATTTTATGAGGTACACACATTCATTGATCCAGTGTATAGAATATTTGAACTCTATAAAAATTGTTAAGATCCTTTAAAAAGGGAGCAGAACTGTGAAATGTGGGCTGGCCAAAACGCTCAATGGATTAAATGCCTGAAAGCAGGTGCAGGGGCTGGGGGCTCATGCCTGGGCCTGCTGTGCCAGCCCCGCCCCCAGGGTGCACTGAGACAGCGATTGAGACTCAGTGTGGCGGTGGGTGATGTCTACATCTATCTGTCTGTCTGTCTGTCTATCTATCTATCTATCTATCTATCTATCTATCTATCTATCTATCTATCCATTCACAGAATCCCTGTGATTCCAGCACTTGGGAGGGTGTAAACAGGACAATCACTGCAAGTCTGATCTAGTAGTGAGACCCTGAACACCCTGCAGACCCTTCCCTGAAAGAAAGAACTGTGCAACGTGGGAGAAGATCCACCATTGTACTCTGTTTTACCTAAGCATTGTCCTTTTCCTAGTCATGACACAGCAGACGGGACAGTGCTGGGGCTACAACTCAAAGGAGATCTGGCTTCTCTGTGGTTCTCTCTAAGGTGTTGAGTGGCAAAACACAAGTGATCATTTTCTTCACGTCAGTTTTCTAATCAGAAACTGAGAGGACAGCAGGACTTGGCTTATGGCTTGCAGCTATTCACTGAAACCGTCTATGAAACAGGCATGTCTTAGAAACACTGGGTTTCTCAGTAGCAGCAATGCTAATTACCATCAACAGTAGCTGCAGGTACTCTGTAACTAGTAGTGATAACTGTAGCAGTGGTGGCAGTGGCACAGCAGAAACACTTCTGCTGGAGAAAGGAGCAAGTTACAGTGCTGGATACATTTTGAATAACGGTTAACTCCCATACACAAATATTATGTTTAAGAACTACACATATTTATAGACTTGTAATATATGCTTTGCCCCTAGCTATAAATATCAAATAGTATCTGACTCCAAAACAAGGTTTGGAATCACTAATTAAGATGCTTTCCATGTATTTTTTCACTGAAGATACCAATTCCAAAGAATTTTTTTTTTCTTAATCTATTTAAGGATTCAAAACATGAATGGAATTTCCTGGGACCCCAATAACATACAATATAAGATAAGACCAATTCCTTTCAAATGAAAATAATATCTATATGCCTGTCTTTGTTCCTAATATAGTTACTAATAGAGTCCTAATGCTTTGATCTTCCACTTGAGAAATATCTTTAATATGCAAATCAAGGCAGGGGCTTATGAGGTCATCTACAAAGGGTTTCTTCCCCTTAAAACAATAATTGGAAAAATCTATAGAGGCCCTGAGATGCTTTATTTTAAAAATAATTCTATGACCACCAAAAATCCACTGCTTGTTCTTAGTCACATTTCACAATAAAATTTAGATATTAAATTGTATTCATTTCAGTTCAAAAGCTGCTTTGACCACCTCTACATCAATTCTTCTGACTTGGAATGAAGATTGGGAAGAATCGTTAAGTCATTTATTTTGTCAAAAATCTCAGGCAACATGCCTGGATGCCTAGATGTACCAAATACTGGAGGACCTTACACTTAGCTCCTATTTCTCCTGGAAACCAGACTTCTTATAACCCTACTTATTCATGGCAGCTAAAGACAGAATGAGAGGGCACTCGAAAACAAACATTACTAGAATTAATGCTAGGATCTTTAAGGAAATCATCCTTAAAGATTTGTGGGGAAATTAGATTCCTTCCCAAGCAATGTGATGAACTCTGAACACTCATGGGGCTTACCAACTCATGCCATTCCTTCTTCTGTTGTTCCCAAAATGCCTAGCAGGCTTTCATCCTGTGCCTGGGGTCACAGTAATGAACTATTTCAAAAGGAGACCCAGGGAGCCTCCAGGCCACCAGAGGCAACAGAGAGAAAACAACTCATTGTACAAGCTTTAAATTTTGATAGCTATCGTGGGACAATATAACAGGGTGATGGAAAATAATAAAAGGGAAACTGGGTAAGTGGAAAAAGAAGTCACAAGAGAAATGACGTTTAAACTACATGGTGGCCTGGGCGGGCCTGATAGCTCAGCAGACTAAAGTGCCTGCTTAGGCAGAGCACGGGGGCTGAGTTCGATACCAGGCATGCTCGTGCTGGCCCCGCCCCCAGGGTGCGCTGAGACAGCAATTGCGACACCATACGAGAAACAGCGGTGCGCTTGTAATCCCAGAGTTTGGGAGGCTAAGAACAGGAGAATCGCTATGAGTCGGATCTACACAGTGTGACCCTGTGTGGTCCCTGTACTAAATACATTGAAAAAAAAAAAAAAACTAATGGTGGCCTAAAAACCTAAATGGGATCCGGCCCAATGTCCCACGTGACAGGAAATGGTGGATTCAGCATGGTGCCATCGCCCCATACATCTGGAGAGAAGCTTGACATGAGTTTAATGTGCACCTGGAACAGCTTTAAACAGAGAGATAATGGCAGAAAAATAAGAGAAGTAAGAGCCTCACAGATCATTGCTAGAATGTGCCTTTTGAATTTTTCTTGTGACAGAATTTTAGAATGTGGCTTTTCCCTTTGTTAGATGGTCTGAGGCAACGATTTGTTTTGTTCTGCTTTGTTTCGTTTTATCATGGGTCTCTCCCCTGAATCTACTGCAACAAAATCACCCAAATGGTGCTCAAAATGAAGAATTGAGCAGAAGTTCAGTCAATCAGAGCCTCGGCATGTGGAGAACAAGAAGCTTTGAGAGCAGAGCTCCCTAACCCTAGCATGCTCTAAAATGACAATGTGCTTAGCCAACACCCGGCAGATCAGACAGAGAAGAGGCCTTGTGAAGAAGAACATACTCAGAGGCGGCAGCCCATGCATGGAGCAAGAGGCCAGGTGGGCAGCAGACAAAGCTGATGGGCAAGGCCTGCCCAGGAGATGGCCTCCTCCCCACTGTGAGTACAGGAAGGACACACCTGTAGGGTAAATTGTCTTCAGGCTCCAACTTCCAGAATACTCATTGGCATTCCTTCACCACAGCTGTCATACAAAAGTACCACAGGGATAAGTGTCAGACACAATCAAAATAAACCTGGGCCCACCTCTGGAGGTGGACAGATCTGGACTACATGGTTAGGAGGTTTGGTTTCTCCCCAGAACTCCTTCCTTTGCTTGTCATGTGTGTCTCATCCTCTGTCCTCACAAGGTGTGTTTCCTAATCTCTTCTCCTCGCACAAGTGACAAGCATATTGATTAGGGCTCATGCTAGTTGCCACATTTTACCTTGCTAAAACATACTATCTTCAAATAGTCAAATTCTAAGATAGTGAAGATGAGAAAGCCAACAAATGAATTTGAGGGGGAAACAATTCAGACTTAGAAGGGTTAATCTTGACTGCCAGCATGATTGGCTCTGACAGATGTCTAGGACAAGGTAAACCAAACTTTTGTGTGTCCCCAATTACACTATGGGGGCAGGACCCAAGGGAGGATATCCATCCCCCAGACCTATCCTCTTTGTTGTTTGATTGTTTTATTTTTCTCTATCTTTTTCCTGGCTCCATGAAGTATGCACTTTCTTCTGCCAGGCCTTTCTGCTATAAAGTTCTTGCCTTTGAGTCAGCTAATCAGGGACTGGAATCTCTTAAATAGTGAGCCAAAAGCACACATTCATTCCTTTATAGAGAGCTGACATACACAAACCTATAAATAATCTTACCTTTCTTTCACTTTCTGTCAAGTTTATATCCCATGAGCAGGCATCCTTCCCTCCTACATCACTCTGGGCCACAATCAGCCTTATCTGTCAGGCTAACTTGGGGCACCTCAGAGGTAGATGATTTTAGGGTCTTTCAGGCCACTTGTGTAATGCTCATACTGGGTGGCCCTTCTAGCTCAGCCATGAGGGCGGGCACCCTGCCCGAGTTCTGCCAAGCTATTTTTTGATGTTTTTCAACTTCAAATACATTAGTCTTCCCTGTTATTTCTTTATACATAATCATCTATTTCTCATCTTTGCATAATTTAGCCTAAACTGTGAGGCTGGCCAGAAAAATGTTTTTATCTAATAGAAAAACTCAACTCAAGCAAATTAGATGATCAGCAATACCCCTTCCAGAACCTAAGCAATTGGTAACTATATTGCTCATTAACAAGCACATGGTTTGAATCAAAATATTAACAATTCAATATTGAAAAGATGAGGTAAAGCTGTGCTATTTGGTCCGAAAGTTGTGCTCAATACTATGACAGCAATGCACGATTATGTCATATTTCAACAAATCAGCAGAACATAAAACACTTTTTCAAACTAAAAATAAAATCCTTATGAATCATTGACAGAATTTTGAAATTTAGCCAGTTCCCCATGAAACAAATTAGTCCCTATTTTTTGACTCAAAAAGTAGTGACAGAAACCTTTCCACCTACTCAACGGCCTTTTGTTTTGATGACTTCCTTTCTTAATCTTAAAATAATTTGTTGAAAGAGCTATTTCAGAACTCAGCTATTCAGAATATGGGAATGTAAAACGGGCTTTGTTCTCAGAAGTACATCAGCCCCAGTCTACAAGTCAGCCCCAAGTCCTGTTGTCAGTACATGGAGGGGCCTGGGGTCAAGTTGTGGATGGCAGAGTTTGACAGGCAAAGGCCCTTGCTGTTTCACCCTTGCAGGTTGACACAAAAATACGAGCTGATGCATGGGTTCCATGCTTCCAGTGGGAGACAGTAAGATCCAGAGCTTTACTGCGAGGTAGCACAGGCTAAATTCTCAGCCAGTACCCCCAAGCCAGTAGTCCACAGTGTGTAGTCTGTGGTCCAGCATCACTGGGAGAATATTTAAAATACAAATTAGTCAGCACTCTCCCAGACCTTCTCAATCAGAAACTCTTAAGTCAGAGAGAGTTTTAGCAACTCTCCCAATGCCATTTATTCTTGCTCAAGTCTCAGAACCACTCATCCAGTAATTACAGCCCAAGTGGAGGGTCCATAGATGGTTCCCAGGAAGGGGAAAGTGGAGGAAGATATGGAAAGGAGGAACCAGTGTGTGAATCCTGGGGAACACCCAGTATTTCAGGCTGGGTGTGCTGACATATCATCATATGCAATCTGATTCATACACTAGGGTTTTGTGTATCACTTTACTCGTAAAAATTATCATTCAGCTAACATTTTTTAACTTGAAAACCATGGTTATTGGCTGAAACCATGGTTATTGAACACTGGAAACAAGAAGGGGGTGTTTCATACCTAGAAACCCTCTCTAAAATCCTTCTGAAACCACCTACCTCTTGACAGTGGAAAAGGAATGTGCCCACCTGGAGTCCAGGCTCTAGTAGCTTATGCTCGTTCTTTTGGATTATAGCTCTGTCATCCACATAACCTCAAGTCCAGTCCCTAGATTGTAGTGCCTGTCTCTGACCCAGTGTCAGCTACCTAGGATAGATGGGTAAATTGTGCACAGCCCTAGGCCCAAAGGGGCCCTTTGATGGCAGCTAAGAGGAGGAGCAGTTGAGTTAGGGGTAACTGGAGTCTGTATGTGGTCTCACACACACACACACACACACCCTTTATCCATGTCTGAGTTATTTAATATTCTCTGGAACAAGTGAGTACTTTCAGAAATTTAATTTCACAGCTGCAATAAGATGGGATCACAACTTCACTATTTCCTTCTCATAAATTTTCCAAAGAAAACCAACTAAGAATGTTTGTATCATGTCTCTTTCACAGCCATTGTTTTTTTTTTTTTTTTTTTTTTTTTTTTTTTTTTTTTTTTTTTTTTTTTTTTTTTTTTTCTTTTTGGTGGAACTGGGATTGAACTCAGGCTCTTGTGCTCACCAGGGAAGCACTTATTCCACTGAGCCATCTCTCCAGCCCCAACAGCCATCTTCTTTTGTATGACTAAACCTTCAGGGATCCCAGGAGGTCAGTCATGAGCCATCTGAGCAGTTGTTTCTAAGAAGGTCCCTTCAAAATTCCAGGACCTAACAAGACATTCTAGGGCACAAACATATTGAATAAACACGGGTTGGTACATCACAGGTATCATTCTGTACAGGACCACAAGGTGCAGTTATCCAAATAGACCTGCAATTTCAGGTTGACAAAGCCGACTACTCTACACAGGATGATGTGCCACCAGTAGATAACTACATAAATGGGCCACATTTTGTGGCAATGCCATCAAATAAAATCGCTTCACATTTTCCTGATTACAATGTGAACCAACAGAAGGACCCAGCAAGAGAGGAAAATTACACTAGTCAGCAATTTACCCGGGAAACACACACACAGAATTTTAAATCAGCTTTGAAGTGAAGTAAAAATTGCCTTTTCCAATGTTGTTTCCTAGTCTAAAAATAAAAGCTACTTCTGAAATTATTATACTATATGTAAGTAACGTTGCCAGATAAATTATATTGTATTATGTAGGTAATAGCTGTCTTTAAAATCCAATACCCTATTATGACAAAACCTATTTTTTAAGATGGGGAAAATTATTTTTATAAAGTTTGACTACTAAGCTGCAATAAATTCATGGTGTTGTAAAATTACAATACAGCACAGACCTTCATGTTTATTAAAAGCATCCAACATCTCCAGTGCCCAAGGTGGTACTCTCATTGCAATACAAGTACCCTAGTCCTACCTAGAGGCAGACCCTGATAGATATACCATTCATGCTCAAAAATTTCCTTCCAAACCTCATATCATAAAGCTCTACATCATAATATAATCCATATTATAGATGGACAATGAAGGCTGGAGAGATGGCTCAGTGGAATAAGTGCTTCCTTGGCAAGCACAAGGGTCTGAGTTCAATCCCCGGTTCTGCTAATAAATAAATAGATAGATAGATAGATAGATAGATAGATAGATAGATAGATAGATAGATAGATAGATAGATAGATAAATGAATGAATGAATGAATGAATGAATGAATGAATGAATGAATGAATGAATAAATGACAATGAAAAATTTCCAATCAGTGGAAGTCAAGGTAGAGTGATAACATCAAAAGGGTTCTCTCTAACAGAGCCTTAAAGTGTCAATAATAGGGTGATAGTTTTTGGAAAACATGTCTCCATAGTATCTTCAGGTGGCACTGGAGAGTAAAGATACATTCACTATAATTCTAAATTCTAAATAATCCTCCACTGAGAAAACATCTTTTGTGATTCAAACACATGAATTATTTCTCTAGGAAACTGTATTTGTAAAACAAAGATCAACTTCAGTAATGTTTCAATTTTTGAATAAGGTACAGACAGTTGCTTATGAGGTAAGAAGAATAAATTATCTGGTAAGATGCAGGGACTCACTATGAAAGTGAGAGAGGACCAGATCCTGACCCATTTTACTTTTTACTTTTTTTTAATTTTTATTTTATTGAAGTACAAATATCGATGAGACAGTTTTAAGATACCTTGACAAGATAGATTTCATAAATTAATACATTGCAAACTGTTTTCATAATATAAAAGGTGTATCATAAAAGGTGTATACATGATATTATACTTACAGACATTATTATACCGTATGTCTCTTATCAGTAAATTAAGAGAGTGTAGCTGTTTGCATATCTTATTTCTCATACCTGAATTACATCAAAGATTCAATAATTAATACTTTCTAGCTTGTTATTTTCCTAGTGATTGTCCATAGTGCTAGAAGCCAGCATAATATCCTGTCCACCCACCATTAGTGCAAATCTTGCTACTTTTCACATTTTGAGGCCTTCTGCTGAACTGCGCCATTCCATGAGGCAGCCATGCCCAGAAGCCCTATTCTGCCTCCTCCGTCCCCACAGTGCCTTACAATAAAAATGTGAGGGACACTGAAATTACTTTTTCACATCTTCCAAGCTTAACACTCAGACAAAGATGTTCAACTTTGAAGTGTTTGATAACATGAATCCTGGACTTTCACTCTAGCGACAGCAAAGTACAACTGAGGAGAACAAAGACTTCAGATTCCAGTACTCATCAGCAGTGTAACCTGCAACTTTCTTATGAGGGAGACAGGATCCCGAGCTGCATTCACCAGTCCTCAGCTATCTGGGAGAATTATTACTCATAATGTTCTTAGCATACCACTAAGACCATTCAATCAGCACTAAATGATGATACAATAAAGATTGCTTTTTCACATGTCTTTTTTAATTTTTATTTTTTTAGTCCGTGGCAGTATATGATTACATTCATCATAGGAAGCTGCTACATATTTTCATTCTTTTTAATCTGCTTCTCCTCTCTCTACTTTCCTTCACCTACATCTCTTGCTCCTCTTCCCTTTTGTAGATCTACCTTCCTATCTCCTATTATCTCTTTCATTTTGTTTTTTTTCTATATTCTCAGCTTCTCATATAAGAGGAAGAATGCAATGATCAAGTGTTATTTTACTTAATGTTATTTCAAGGTGCATCCATTTTCCAGTTTGTCCTTCTTTATGGCAGAGTAACAGTGTGCTGTGCAAGTATGCCACATTTTCTTTATCCATTCTTCAAATCATAGACCTATAGGCTGCTTCCGTAACAATACTGTGCACATCTGCATTGTCCTTTGAGGAAGTGCGCTCCAAGAACTCAGCCCCCGTGCTGTAAGAAAGTCCAATGTGGCCTCACATTGAGCAACCACACGCAGAATCCATGGCCAAGACATACCAAGAGCCACTACAACTGCTGTATGTGGAGATACATTCAACTTGTTTTACAATATCCTTGGGATTTGTGTTAATCAGGTATAATGAAACAGAGATATGAAAAATTCTGTTATGGAGGAAGAAGAGATTCCTGGAATGAAGAGACCCATCCCCACCAGGGCTGCTCAAGAGACAAAAGCATTACGGGCTTCATGTGGGCCTCACTGCAGACTTCCTGGGCAGACATGAGTGAGGCGCTGCAGTCAAGTTGAGGATACAGAGATCGCTCCCACCCCAATGATCAGGTTTACCTCAGCCTTCCAGGACACCCAGTTAGAGCCCCAGACAATGCATTGCAGAATCTACTCAGGCGGTTCCCTTCATGACCCATAGAACCACGAGCATACTGAGCTGCTTGTTTTGGGCCACTACTAACTTTTAGAATAACTTGTCATGCATCAGTAAAGAATGGATATAGATCTGTTGTCTAGGGCAATGCTGATTCCAATCAGCTCTAGTTCATCCTACCTTGCAAGAAGCGGGATTCCCAATCATGCTGTTTCCCTTGGCATTACATTTTCACCAATTAGCACTCAAGAATGATAGGAAAATATGTTTAGCTTATTTAGTTCTCTGCTTGCATGAAGAGTTCTAATAAATTAGCGATGCTAATTTTTCGATGTTCTCATGAAATTCTGTCTTGTTAAAAAGAGAAGAGATGAGCTGCAGTTTCTGAATCTTCACCTCCAGAGTCAGTCCTAGTGAAAAAATAGATATCCTGACCTTCCTCAGCTGAAGAAATAGAGCTGCACTCATTTGCTCTAGTTGTACAAAACTGGAAGAATGCTACTGCGCACGAAACAGGAAGAAAAGAGGGGGAGAAGATGTTGAAAGGTTTGCTTCTGTCTGATTCAGTTCATTTTTCAGAAAGAAAAAAAAAACTTCTAGATTTAATCAGAAAATGGTATACAGCTTACAGGAGAAAAAAATATATGTATTTTGTGGGAACATGATAAAAAATTAAAATTCAAAGGTATATGCCCATTTGCAAAGACAATCTCAGAGCTTTGAAAGTTCAAACACAAAAGTAGAAAAGTGGTGCAACGATCCACGTTGATACATGGAGGAAAATGCAAGTGCATGGAAAAATGACCAAGACAGAAAGCTGAATCATTACTTCCTTATATTATCAAAAAAGAAAAAAAAAAATCGCTTCTGGAGAGTTTGGAATACAACAGCCTTTCAAGGGGCCAGGGAGATGGCTCAGGGGAACAAGTACTTCCCTGGCAAGCGCAAAGGCCTGAGTTCAATCCCTGGTTCCACCACAAAGAAAAAGCTTTTCAACAGAGTAATTTTGCCTGACACCAAACACCCTTGAGGACTCTCTCTTAAGGAATAAGAGAACACCAAGTCTGCAGCCAGAGAGTGATGACAAGCGCACAACAACGCACAGCTTCCATTTTATTCCAGTGCTGTTGGTTTACGCTTTACTCACTAGTTTTGGTCACAAAATCCATAAATTGTTTTGGAGGCAGAATTAAAAAAAATACAAGTCATAGGTGAATACCTCACCTTTGTGATTCTATTCATATTTAAAACTGTCACTCAACAATACTAATGGATCAGCTCATGACCACAAGGCACTGTGATCCGATACGCATTCCAGTCAACACCGGCAACCTTCCTGCAGGACACAAGACTCCCTTGAGTCAACTAAGGGCTGCTCCATGCAATCCAGGGATTTGTTCCATCAGCACACTTGACCTGAGACTCTGCTGTGTACCAAAATTGTGCAGGATCCCAAGCCAGAAAGTCTCTAATCCTGACTGATTATTAGGATCTGTTTAGAATCTTACTAAAAGGGACTCAGACAATGACATTCATTCCAGCATAAACAAATGTGACAAGCTGGAGCTGTCCAAGCCACTTTGCTCAAAATCAAGTAGAAATCAAAATAACAACAGGAATAATGAAAGTAATCCTAATAACAAGGAAAAAAAAAAAAACACCATTCAAAAGTCCAAGATGAAAAATAAAACCATTTGATTGCATTGCATTTGAAAAGCTCCTGCAGGGTGGTCCAGCCAACTCTATTCATCCTCCATAGAAGCACTGAGTTGCATTTTAGCCCACGGCTCAGGGTGGCACCACCTGCCTTTCCGACTCTTGCTCTGCTCTCTGCTCTGGCAACAAGGGCCTCTTGTGACCGCCTATGAACCACTAAGCTCTGTCAAGCCTTTGGAGTGCTCACCACCACAGGCACTACTGCCTCACCATGATACCACTGCTCACCTCAGGGGTGCAGCGCCCCTCACATACCTTTTGGGGCCCAGACATGAAGTCATTCTCTCCCTGGGCTGCACCATCACAGCGTCTTGTACCTCCCACTCATTGAACACCACCATAATTGGAATGGAGTAACTAACCATTTCTTTGATGCCTCCAACAAACTATGAAACTCCAGATGTCAACAACACTGCCTCCACTACCCAAATTTACAAAAGTCCTTATCAACCTATGAAATTCACAGTGCATAAATGGATAACAAACACAGAAAGTCTTTACTCATGTGGCAAAGCAACTTATACTCCTTTGACAAGAATCAGCTAGAATTCTGCCTCTGGGGAGCTTTTCCTGAGTCCTTTACAGAAAAGTTTAAATCTTGTAGGTTGAGAAACTAGATACAAAATGCAGTCTGATACATTTTCTTTCTTTTTTTAAATTTTTTATTTTGGGGGAGTTGTTGTTGTATTTGCTATTTTGTTTTCACACGTTCTTCAGGGCAGTGCCTAGAACAGGCTCTGACACCTCCATGAATTTGCAGTTCACACAGTGCATGGTTTGCATTTCTGTTCTCAGGAAGACAATGCAAAGCTATGACTGATTTTTTTAATGCAGCCATGTATGTGTCAAAAGTCAAAATGTTTGTCTTCGCCAACATTTTCTGTACACACAGAAACAAGTATAAAGATAAAAAAAACATAGCAATGAAGCATACAATCACGATTTAAAAAACACCTCCAAGAGATTTTCAGCACTCTATAACTAAATAAGAAAAAGAAAGTTTCTAAAAGAAGGTAAATGATTGATACACACGAACAGAGTTCCAAAGGATGTGCATCACCACACACACATCCCTTGCAAAGCTAGCCTCTATTCAAAGGTGCGTGGTCTTCGGCATTGCTTCCTCTAGCCTTCAGCATACTTCACAGCCATTCTTGAGGATCTCAGTCCCACTTTCTGCCTCTCCCTGAACTTGGGCTCTCATATACCAAATGCTGTCTCTTTTGGAGGCTGCCTACTTTGAGCTGTGTGTGTTATTCGGTGTGAACTCTTCTGAGTTTCAGTTTATACTCAGTCATGTGCCTCACTCTGCTGTTTGAGAAAAGCAGTTTGACCTCCAAGATACAAATGAGCCAATTGCAGGATGCTGTCGTCTCACCCTCCTCAGGTGCAAGCTACACAAAGCACTGAGAGTCTTTTAAATAGAACTTCAGAGTTGCATACCATTTACTGTTGTACATGTGTGGGTGTGTACTGATGCTCACATTCACTGTGTGTGTGTCTATGATGGCATTTGTGTGGCTCAAACATTGCTCTAAAATGAGTAGAGTGTTACACCGAGGCTATATTTTATACCTTCAAAGCATTTGAACACATATCAAAAAAACAGAATGACACCATGGGCTTCAGGGACATCCCAAGCGGGAAGTGGGAAGCATGGGGCATGAGCATTATCCTGGGAACTTGATAAAATGCAGATGCTTCAGTTCCACCTTGAGTTGCTGAATTATGAAACTTGGACATGGGGCTTATAATTGTTTGTGTGACTCTGAGACACGCTCAGGTTTCAGAACTCTTGGCTTTAGGAAAAGAAATTTAGCAGATTGAGTGTGATTATTACTAAGAACAAAGACGATACATGCACCACCATGGCCCATGTCTTCTCCTTCCCCTCCAGCAAAGTATTCACCTGCATTTGTTCAGTTTCCCACATGGAAAATGGGATTAATTAGTAGCATTCTTCACACAGATTTGCTGTAAGATTTAAATGATACAATGTGTGTGGAGTTTGATGTAGTTAGAATTCAGTAAATATTAGAAGTTATTGAAGGAGTTAGAGCCATTAAATATTGACTGAAAATATAGCAAAGCTATGGATTTAAGAGGTAAGAAAAGTTCTAATCTTGTATATGACTAAGAAAGGACAGAAGTTCACAAATGATAATGCAAGCATTCATTACAAGGTTAAGTCTTGCTTTCATTTCTTTTTCAGAACTGGTGATTGAATTCAGGCCCTTGCACATGCCAGAGAAACACTTACTCTACTGAGCCATCTCCCCAGCCCCTTGCTTTCATCTTTGATTCATATAGAAATCCACAGTTCCACTGAAATATGACAACTATCGATAATATCACAGAAAATAATGTGCACATTGTCCTTATGCAGAACAGATGGAAAGAGAATAATGAAGGATTGGTATATCTTTATAAAAGCACCACAAGCATTCTAGATTTCCATGTGTCATATTCTGAACTTCTGGGTTACAGTTCTTCAATAGCACAATGAATGCTAAATGCATTGTCCTATCTTCAGGAAAAAATAAAACAAGTGTGTTTTCGTACAAACCAGCTTAGGGAAAACAGTGCTGTCTCAGAGCTACTCAGAGCCCTTGGTTAAGAAAACAGCAAATCTTCCCATCCTGCAGCTGGGAACCAGGCTCTTCCCACTGCATGGGATGCTGCACAGGCTATGGAGGTTTGGAAGAGCAAAGAAATTTCACACGAAGAAGCACACATGATGTCATTTTTATGCTCAAGCTATATGCTTGGCATTGATTTATTCCTGGTACACTTCTCTAAGTCAAATCGTTGTTCTTCAAGTCTGCAGTCTACATGGCCTTCCAGCATATATATACTTCAGATGAATGAAGTATATGGGTTAGTATCTCCTCTTGAAATCTAGAATGGTCAATAATAAGAATCTCACATTTTTTTTCTTTAATAGTAGGAAGATTTTATTGAGAGAATGAATAAACTCATTCTGTCAGTGAAGGCCCAGAAAGTGGGTTGCCCATGAACCCTGCTTTGCAAGGAGTTTATTGAGCAAAGCCACAAAGTGAGGTAGATTTAAGGTGGGACAGAGCTATAATTAATCGATAAGATCACAAGTCTAGTTGCTTAGGGAATAGTGATCCAATGGAAAAATCATATGATGGGCATGAGGCGGGATAAAACTATGGTCAGCCAATAAGATGACAACAACCCTGGACCAAATACATACAAAAAAATTACAAGTATAGATGCTTGGGTAATACTGATTAAATGAGGATCAAATGGAGAACAAGTCACACATCAAGCACACATATGACAGAGAAGCACTTTCTTAAAAGGGGTGGGCTAAGGAGGTCTGGTCTACCACCCTGAGGTGATTGATTCCTACTTAGAATATCAATCCCTTCTGTCCATCCCCAGGTGAAGTATACAGGTGAGTAGCTCCTCTTGAAATCTCACCTTCAGGGGAATACCACTTTTAGAAGGTGTTATTTCTTGCCTCTTCCTATGCTGAGGGCATTCTAATTATATTGAGTTACATTTATTTAAAGCCACATGATTGCTTTACAGAATGCCAAATAAATTTCACTGTCTCTGAGTCCTGTGCTATTCTTCCCATAACAGGCACTGGTAATTTGCACGTTAAGATTACACTTGGAAATGTTTAAATACAGTCTTTGATTGGAAAGCAGATTCCAGGAATGAGAGAATAAATGACAAATGAAGCCTAACTATGAGAGAAGAGAAGACAATGGCATTTAAAATTTAAAACAAAATTAGGCCCAGAGGCGAGCTCAACTAGACACCTATTGTATATAGTCTATGGGCTAAGGATAGCAATTGTTTTACAGGGTTGGAGATTAAGCCCAAGGCCTTGTGCATGCCAGATGTTATGATTTGTGCCTAGATTTCCTTTCAATACCTCATGCAGTCATGCAGTGGACTTCTAGAGTTTTTGATTGATTCATGATCCAAAGCTGGGATTATGGGCGAGAGTACTACACCCATCCTGGGGTGTGCAGCCTGCATACAGTATAGGGAGGGGAAGAGGCTTGCTTGCCCCTGCTCCTCCCTTTTCTCTCTTGCTGCTTTTGCCATCTTCCACCACTATGAACTGCGGCC
This sequence comes from Ctenomys sociabilis, assembly GCA_004027165.1. Lineage (NCBI taxonomy): Eukaryota > Metazoa > Chordata > Mammalia > Rodentia > Ctenomyidae > Ctenomys > Ctenomys sociabilis. The sequence goes on from PVKA01004641.1 coordinate 69,133, forward strand.
CTCTGCCATGTGCCCTTTGTCTTGGAGCCAGTTGAGTATAGACTGAAATCTCCACCAACTGTGATGGAAATAAACCTTTCCCTCTTTTAATTGGGTGCTAGGGATTTTGTGTCAGCAACAAGAAAAAAGTAACTCAGACAAAAGAGAAGCACTGTACCAATGGGCTACATCTCTAGCTCATTTATTTTTTACAGACAGGGTCATACCATGTTATTCAAGCTGGCCATGGGCTCTTGGGTACAAACCTGCCTCGACTGGGAATATCTAGGACTACATGTGAATACTGCCTCACCTAATTTTCATCCATGAAAAGCTGAAAACAAAGTATGAATAATATTTCATAACTTATGAAAAGTATATAAAATTAAAATTGCAATAATGATCAATAAAGCTTTAGTAGTATATATATATATATATATATATATATATATATATATATATATATATATATATAGTGGAAATTTAGTGGGATTTTGATGCTAGAGTGACAGAGACTATATAGACTACAATGTATCAAAAAAAATGTAGTATCTAACTGATTATACTATAGTTCATCAACTTTTGAGTTAACAGACTAGCAACTAATTTTGTTGTGCTACATTCATGCCTCAAGTCCTCAGATGGACTTTTGCTTAGGATCAATGGATCAAAAAACTTAAACAAATTTTGTTAGCTACATATACTTACTCCCTAAGATGAGTGTTAATTTCATGTACTGCAAGCATGTACTAATGAAAAAAGAGAAAATATTGACAATAGCTTCATATCTCACCAGAGGAAGGAAAGGAGCATGCTGGTGGATGGTCAATGTGTAAATATTTCATATTCCTACATCTTTCATGATGAGAGGAGCAGATATACCCACTCATTCCTCCTTTCTCTGATACAATTCCCACTGCCAACTAGAACTGAGAAAAGCAGATGCATCTCAAAAACAAGAACGCCTGCAATTTGTCAAAGATAGAGCTCTTGAATGCTTCCCCCATGATGGGCAAACGTGTGTTATTTCACTTCTCAAGTGAATCAGTAATACCATCATTTGTTAAGCTTTCACCATTTCTTGTTTGCAGTTCATGAAGGTTACAGGTAGCTGGAGGATAGATACTTGAACACACTCCAGCTTGTTTCCTTTCTTAATCCCTTTCCTCTTTCTTCCCCTGGCCTTTCTCTTTCAACACCCCGTTCCAATTTTTCAGTTTTGTCAACATTAATCTTAGCTCATATTACTGCATATAACAATTATATCAATTTATTTATTTTTTAGGGAAGGGTCCACAGGGTCTCACTACTATATCAGACTCATAGTGATCTGCCTATTTACAGCTTTCCAAGAGCTGGGATTACAGGCACTACCATGCCCAGTCTCAATTGCCGTCTCAGCGTGCCCCAAGGGGGCAGGGCAGAAAGGCTGGCCTGGGGATCAAATCCCTAAGCCCTGCACCTGTTTGCAGGTGCTTTAATCTGCTGAGCTATTTGGCTGGCCCTAACATTTACATTAATTGAAATTATTAGGCTGTTGTACGTGGAATATCTTTAGTTTTCTTTTTTCCCTTTCTTTCTTCCTTACCCCTCACCCTTTTTTCTCTTGGAGCACTCCTCTATTAAAAGAGAGAATACAGACCATCATTACTTTCATTTTCATTTTAACAAGGGAGAAAATGGAAATTTCAAGAATTTAAATAATTTGTCTAATTGCTAATTGGGGCTCATATTTACCTCCCACAAACATTATTTAAGTTTGAAAATATTGCTCATTTTAATTCTGATCATACTGAAGATCACTCCAGTTGTTGAAAAGTAGAATGTTTGATAGAAAAGCACAATAGAAACTGTAACTTAAGGTCAACTTTGCCAGATAAGAGGAAGGGTGCACATGCTGAGATCGGCTGTACTAGCTACCTGCTGTAATCCAGCTGCTCCTCGTCCTGCCAACAGACACTGTCCTCCCTTACAGTGAGCCTGTGGGTAGGACAGATGCTTTCCAGATCTCTGAGACAGGGCAGCCTAGTGCCAGGGGCTAGCCAAGTGGACATGGTGGGTGTCTGGTGGACCCACGTGCATGAAAACAGCTTTATGCTTCCAATGAAAAGAAACGACACTGCCGGCATACACTCCGGTATTCTCCCTCATTGTTTAAACCTAGATGTGATTATCTGCAGCACCTTTGGCCCCTAGGAGCGCCACATTTAGCTGGGTTTTGCAGAAGGGGGCATTGAATCCAGGGTCTCACACATGCTAGGCATACACTTTGCCACTGACCTATATCTCTGGGCTGGTCCATTTATTTACTTATTTTTTTTAATTGACTGGTTGAGACAAGGCTTTGCTAAATTGCGCAGTCTGGCCTTTCTTCAATCTTTGTTCATTTGTTTTTTAACAAATTTGGTACAGGGACTTATTATTTGGTACAGCTTGGTCTCATTGTGATCCTCCTGTTTTCAGCCTCCCTAGCACTGGGATTACAGGTGTGCATGTGACACTCCTGGACTCTGTGACCACTCAGCATGACTGGGGGCAGGATTGGGGTGCAGGGAGGGGCTGGTGCTAGTGCAGCATTAGGTGCTAGGGATCAAACTGCAGTCCCTGTGCTAAGCAGGCATTCAGTCTGCTGAGCTATCTCCTGGGCCCCCTTCCTCAACATTTCAATGTGCTGGATTTGTGGATATGTGTCACCCTGCCTGGCATAAGCCTGACGTGTCCAGGCTCCACATGAATGAGACCATGGGACATCTCTCTTTTGGTACCTATCTCATTTCACTTAACATGACATATGCCAGGATTACCCATGTTGTTGCAAATGAAAAAGAAATATTTATTTTCACACATGAGCAGTTGCCCCTGGTCTGTACATAAAAACTCAGCACTTTCATTGTAAAAAAAAAAATTACATAAGATGTCTTAGTTACTCTTCTCTCATTACTGAAACAGAATACTGACAGTCCAAGTTAATGAAAGAAAGGTTTAGTTTAGCTCACACTCTGTGGAGGTTTCAGTCCATAACTCAGTGGCCCCAAGGCAGGGTGGAATGGCAGACAGTGCTTGCAGAGGAGACAGCTCACGGGGGGGTGG
>PVKA01004641.1:72301-97262 GCA_004027165.1 Ctenomys sociabilis
GGGGGGGGGGGGACAGCTAGACACAGCCATGGCAGGAGACAATGGATATGTTAATTACCTCACATTAGTCATTCCACAATATATGCATACTTAAAACATCATGCCATATATCACAAACACACTATTGATCAAATAAATGAAACACCAAAAGGCTATTCATAAGGGTTCAACAGCACTTTAAAGGTTTAAGGAAACAAGTGTCTGAGAACTCATGGTGGGGTGAGACATTTTCACCAAAAAGTGCAATGCCTAGAAAAACTTCCTATTATTATACTGTGGAAAACAGTGAAAAAAGCAACAGTAAAGAATCTGTGCTCTTGAGTCAAAAGATCTGGGTTTGAGCTCATGTTGTACCCTTTCACCATTGTGGAGATTAAGAAAGTCATGGAGCCTGTTCTGAGCCTGGGTCTTAATGTGTAAGGGGGGATATAACATTGATCTCCTAAGGCAGATGGGCAGAGGGAGAGATGGAGCAATTGAGATGCTTTTAAGACCTGATGCTCAGTCAGTTCATTGTTATTGTTCTTGTCATCAGCACCCTAGGACATAAACTACCTAAGTGTTGAGAAGCAGTGAGAGTCACATGAGAAAAGGCAAAGAAAAACCACAGAAGGTTCTAGAGGAAGCTACACCCAAGGTAGAAACTGAAATATGAATACGAGTCTGTGCCTATGTATGTATGTATGTGTGTATGTATGTATGTATGAGAGAGACAGAGACTGAGACAGAGACAAAGACTGCAACAGACAGAGAGAGAGGCTCAATTTTGGGTGCAGAATTTGGGGGGGGCATTGGCAGAGGTGGTACCTGGAGCACAGACAAACATGAGCTGGGAGAACAGGCAGGCAGTGAAATTAAAGGCCAACCCGGGGCTGTGTGGCAAAGGGTCTTACAAATGCCACACTATATTTTGGGCCTCATCCTTCTAACAAAGGAGTAGCTTCTGAAAGACTGTAAGCAAGAGGAGACATAATTGGGTCTCTGTTTTAGGTGGATAATTGGTGGCAGAATGGGAGATGGTAGAAAATGTGAGTAACAAGAACCATCAGGAAGTTATTTCTACAAACCAGGCAGAGGATAATGAGGTCACAAACTAGGACAGTGATACAGACTGCAGAGCAGAAGGGAGACTTCAGAGATGTTGTGGAGGTAGAAAGACGGATCTTAGACACCCAGGGAAGCCTGGAAGGTTGATACAACTGGAAGCTTGACTATGCATTCTCAGGATTGCCAGGCTAAAGGGCTGTTAAATGTCATTAGCTGAAATAAAAATGTTTGAAAAGTATATTAATAAATGAACGTTCAAATTATGAGGAAATGGTGTTTTTGGAGGTTAGCTATTTCTGTCCAGTCCTTTATAAAGATTCACCTAATTCTTCCTGTCATCCAAAACTGCTTTCTCCTCTGACATCAGTAAAAGGGAATGAGGATTAGCTGCATTCTGCTCTTAATGGGGCAATGGGTGACTTTAGATAGGCATTCTTACACTCACCGTTCTTATATAAAGGAGAAAAAGGACTCCAGCCCTTCTATCAACAGTTATGCAAGAATTTTCCAGTTGGAAATGTAGTCTATGCTTACACTACACACACACAAGCCAGCATGCCTACTGCAGGGTAGAGTGCATTACCAACAAGTCATCATTTTGGTCTCATGTAAAATCACACAACCTCAAAGTCACCAATGAACATTGTCCCAGCCTTGAAGATAAGCTGAGGAAGGAGGTCTCAGAAGGAAAGTGCGGAGAACTATGTTCCTGAATCAGGCTATTTTCCTCTTTCATAGACATGAAAGACAACACCATAGCCTGATGCTCCCCCTTCTCTAAACATCTGCATTCAGGACCAGTTTTCCATGCATCTCTTTTTATTGCTGAAAATGGCACACATTCTTCCAGTGAACAGAGTCCATGCAGCAGTCCTCTGGGGCCTGATGCCAGGATCACACCAGGCTTCTGGAAACACCCTTGTGCTCCTTTAGCATCCTTAGCCTCACATGCTGCATGATTTTGCCATTTCCAAGGGCCTTCCTGAACCCCAGTTCAGGGATTTAGTAAAACCTGGTGTGTTCACTACACTAACATGTGCTTACAATGTTTAGGATGAAGAGAACCTTCAAAATATTGTCCTCACTGACCTGAAAATGGAAGTTTTAAGAGAGTACAGTACATTGTTACCAGGAAAAAGCAATGCAGGCATAAAAGGACCTAGACACAATCATCAAGAATGTGTCATACATTTTCTATATTTGAACTTAAAACACTAGGAGGCACAGAGGACTGCAATAATTAATATCAAATGAAGTTAACAAAATCAATAGAAAAATAAAAGGAATTACCTTTATTTGTGACAGTTACTGCCTGTCATTCCTCAGCATTCTGCTCTTGCCTGAAAGCTCAAGGAGGAATTCTGAGGCACACAAAGTAAAAGGTCCCTAACTATAGACCAGAATAAGCCTATAAGCTGCTCTGTGCCAACACCAACACCAAGAGCAGGCATTCCTGTGGAAGGAGGGACACAGGGCAGTCAGTGAGGGGCAACTCCAGAGGAACAGCCATCCCTGCAGGTTGGCAGCTGCCCACCATGAGACACACTGGTCTCCTCTGTCCGTTTCATGAACCTGATTCAGTCAGCATTTCTGCTCCTTGGGGAACCAGTGCATTAATGTGAACTGCTACCACTCAAAAGTAATGGAATGAGAGTGCCATTATTTTAAATGGTTTGAGGCCATGCAGCCCCCAATTTCATTATCTCCATTTCTTTTTTTTTTTCCCCTGTATTTGGGACAGGATCTATAGGATCTATAGGGTCTCCCAACATAGATCAGACTCATAGTGATCCTCAAGTTTTCATCATCCCAAGTACTGGGATTACAGACACATGCTACCACACCCAGTCTCAGTTGCTATCTCAGCATACCCTGGGGGTGGGCTGGCATGGCAGACCCCAGGATTGAACTTCGGCCACTGCACTCAGCCTAACCAGGTACATTAGTCCAGGGAGCTATCAGGCCGGCCCTTCATTAGCTCCATTTTTATAGAACCCATCTACCAAATTCTATGGCATCTTCAGAAATAGGAGGGGTAGTAGGAATACACACAGGTGACAATGCACCATGCTCTTTGCCAAAGTAACTAGTGCTCATGGGCATAGACAGTGACATGCACTGTAGCACAGTAATACCCCTTGATGTGTCTGCTTTCATCTCTAGCTTGTGTCAATATTAACCTAATACCTTTGTAGTACAAAATAATAACAGGAAAAGAGGAAATAAGAAGTTAGAAGTCAAGGCAGAAGGAGCAGGCATAACATGGGAAACATAAGAATGATTCAAGACCACTGTTTAAGAAACCTGGGTCTTAGGATCTAAAAGCTGACAGCAGACCCTGGTCAAGAGCCTGCAACTATAGCCATTGAAATCTACTACCATGGTTAGGCCTGGAAGCAGATCTGTCTAGATAAGAGCATAAGCCTGTGCTGGAGCTGCTGCTGCCAAGTCCGGATCTGAGAAGCACAGGCCCCAATGCCTACCCCATGTGCACTCCTGGTTCCTTTTGGTTCTAAGTCTAGAAAGGCCAGTCTAAAGGATCAGCTCATTTTGAATCCCCTTCAGGAGGAACAGGTGCCCCAGAATAAGATCATGGGGTTGTCGGGGTTGGTGCTGTTGGCATGGCCTGCATCAATAGTATCTTAATGAAGGACTTGGCATATGGACTTGCTCTTGTTGATGGAAGACAAGTTGAAGGGAGAGATGATGCATCTCAACACGACAGTGTTTTCCTTAGGACACTGACAATTGTCTCTGGCAAAGACTTATAATATAACAGCAAACTCCAAGGTGGTTATTATCCCACTGGAGCTCATCAGAAAGAAGGAGAGAGCTGCTTTAATTTGGTGCAGTGCAATGTGAACATCTTCAAGTTCATCATTCCTAATGTAAAGTATAGTCCCAACTGCAAGTTGCTTGTTGTGTCCAACCCAGTGGATATCTTGACTTACGTGGCTTGGAAGCGGCTTTCCCAAGAATGGTGTTAACAGCAGTGGTTGCAACCTGGATTCAACCCGGTTCTGCTACCTGCTGGGAGAAAGGCTGGGCAAGCACCCACTGAGCTGCCACGGGTAGATCCTTGGGGGACACAGAGATTCCAGAGTCCCTGTGTGTAATGGCACAAATGTTGATGGTGTCACCCTGAAGAATCTGCACCCTGAGTTAGGAAATGATGAGGACAAAGAGCATTGGAAAGAGGTTCACAAATAGGTGGTTGACAGTCTCATGAAGTGATCAAACTAAAATGCCATTGGACTGTCACTGGCAGATTGAATATTAGGGGGATATCCAACTTCTACCATGATTAAGGGACTCTATGGAATCACAGATGATGTCTTCCTTAGTGTTCCTTATGTCCTGGGACAGAATGGGATCTCTGATGCTGTAAAGGGGATCCTGACTCCAGAGGAAGAGGCATGTTTGAACAAGAGTGTGGATACTCTGTGGTTGATCCAAAAGGAGCTACAATTTTAAAGTCTTCCAGTGTCACCATGTCACTGTCTAGGCTACAGGAAGGTTTAATTGGCATTGTGCCAGTTGTTCTTATCCAATGTGTGTTTGAAGCAGCACTATTAAGATGGCCTGGGGAAAACATCAGTTTCTGAAAGTTACAAGTAGAAATGATTCGCAAAACCCCACAGCTCTGTCTTGAAGCTGGATGCTGCTGCACTTGTAGCTTGGTTAGTAGGAAGCAGCCCAGCATCTCTGAGACACTTCACTGCACAGGCTCCAGTTACTCTTCAGACAGATGTGTGTTACTGGCTACACACCTTCAGCCACGAAACCTTGTCTGACTTTTCACCAGTTGGTCACAGCCTGGGATCCAGTGTACAAATCCAGTACTGCATGTCTTGTGCATAACTGTTTTAAAGAATTTTATTTTGTGTAATATATATAAATATATATATATATATATATATATATATATATATATATATAGTGTACATTGCTGTATAATGTAAAAGATCTATCAGAGAACAGTGCAACAAATAATCCTTTAAAAGAAGAAGAAGAAGAAAAGGGCTGGCCAAATAGCTCAGTGAATTAAAGTACCTGCCAGTGGGTGCATGGGCCAGGGATTTGAAGGTAATTGAGACTAGGCGTGGTAGTACACACCTGTAATCCCAGCTCTTTGGAGGCTGTTAACAGGTGGATCAACTATGAGTCTGATCTAGTAGTGAGACTCTGAACACCCTGTACATCCTTCCCTAAAAAATACAATAAATAAATAAACCTTGAAAGTGGCTACTGTTAAAAAAAAAAAAAAAAAAAAAAGAAGAAGCATAGGCCTGCCAGCACCTTCACTTTTGTCTCCTGAAGAATGGGAAGCTGAACCAGCCCAAAGGCCAGGCTTCTGACCCATGGAAACGGTAAGAAAATAAATGGATATTATCACAATGCATAAAATATGTAGTAATTTGTTAGTGCAGAAATAGAATATGAATGCAGGACTTGATAAACTAGCACAGCAACCATAATATTCCAGTACTGCTGAGTCTTACTTCAATTCTTCTACTCAGTCTCTATTTTTGAAGTCTTTCACCTATTCTAGTCAAGCACATGGTGGTAACATTTCCAAGAATGAAGCCTCTGTGATGAGCAAAAACAAGCTTCTGGTCCAGTACTTTTAGTCCAACGAGAGAGAAAAATATTCAACAACATTAACATAAATACATATGCAATAGTGGAATGTGATCATTAAAATGTAGGGGGAGTGCTTGACTCCAAGAGGGTCTGTAAAAGAGGTGCATGGTGGGATGTGTCAGTGAAAGCCTTCTAGAAGGACCAACGTTCCAGCTGATGCCTGCAGCACAGTGGGAGGGGTGGGGGAGAGTAGGGCTTTGGGGCACCGTCCCAAAGACCTTGAAGAACAGGGAAGAGTAGCATGAAAGACTGAAATGCCGCAGCCAGAGTGAGGCTGAAGAAACAGGCAATGACTGCATCTCATGAGGCTTTTAGAGAGCTTTTCTAAGAGTTTTCACTAGGAAAAGAAAAACACACATTGTGTTTCAAATGGAAAGAAATCATTTGTTGAGTGGTGATTATAAAAATTGCTATGTATGTGAAATGACATCCAACCTGCTCCTGTGGGCTGTGAGCTACTAGTATTTTACTCATGGCTTAGGGAAGGAAGTGCAGAGCCCACCCTTTAAACATCAGCTCACTCACAGGCTTAGGAAAAGCCCTAAACTATGACAGAAATGCAGAGGAGAATGATTTATTCTTTCTGAGGTTCGGCTTACTCATCTACAAAGTGGAAATGATATTTTAATGCAAACAGGAGACACAATGAATATTTGCTGAGTAAATAAGTGAATAAATTGCTGCTTTGCTTGACTCAGAGGACCAAATGAAAACTAAGTATGTAACTGTTGTCTGCAAAATGAGAAATGTTTTGCAAATGCAGAGGCACTGCTGTGATCCAACTAGGAGCATCTCCACAGGAGATGGAGCTCGCGTTTCTGAAGATAGAAATGTTTGCTCTAATGATACTGACACATGGACAAGACACATGGGTGACAAAGGTCATGGCATGTTTACCTACAGACACACTTCAGACCGCAATAGCAGGCACCTGATGCAGATTAGCAGGGTGTCAGTAATAGGGCTAAGAATCAAGCTACATAAGACATCAGAAAATGGATTTCCATAGAAAATCAACCGGCAACATATAGTGTTGGCAATTTTTGAAATTTCTAATGTGATCTTTGGTTATTATTTATCATAGGACAAACCTACAAATCAGTGCAAATTTGACATTCTTTTAAAATGTAATTTTCATATCTTTACCACAACCCTTTTTTATAAACCTGAGAAAAACCCTGTTCGTGCAGCAGCTTTCTTTCTGATACACTAAACCCAGCCAAGAATTTCAGCTAAGGAGTTTTGTATAATAGAAAAATATATATATACTGTGAAATCTATGAGCTGTGTTTTCATCTCATCTCACACTGCTCAGAAATAAGCTACTGAACTGTGGAATTTTAGGTTTCCTAGAAGTACAAGGATAGTCAAAGGATCTTGAACACACATAGATGTGTTTATGTGGTGCCTACTGACACAAAGGCATGCTTAATAAAAATTGCTGGCACTCTAGTGCCTGGCTTCCATATCACAGATTAAACCAACAGCATATTGAAACTGTTTGACCAAAAAGTGAATTATTTTATTTTATTGAAGAACAAATAGCAATGAGACATTTTCAAATCAAATTAGCAGGACAAATTCAATAATTAGTACACTGCATATTGTTTTCATACTGGCTTTTTGTCGAACAAGGTACATACATGATATTCTACTTACAAACACTAATAGAGCAGATGTCTCCAATCAATGAATTAAGAGAATGTAGTTGCATATGTATCTTATTTTTTAAAGCTGAATTATAGTATAGTTTCAATAATTAGTACTTTCTACCTTATCTTCCTAGTGGTTGTCCATAGTACAAGAAGCCAACAGAATATCCTGTCCACTTAGTGCAAATCTTGCTTCTCATAGAATTATGCAGAAGTACTGCACATTTATCCTAACTGTACTGTTTATACAAACACAGAATGGTTCTTCCTTTGTATCCCTTTTTTTTTTGGCCTATCAAAGATGGACACTGCATTGTCATTCAGTTATTACACATGACTGAACTCAGCGAAACAATCAAACAGAGTCCAGCAGTCCACAATAATAGTGGGTTATCTGAAGAAGTTGTTGACTAGAGCCATTTACAGCGCAGCTTATTATTATGGCCTTATGTTATATACCTCATTTTTATACTTCTCTGCTGGATCATTAAGACCGAGATAAAGTAAGATCTATATAACAAAAAAAATATAGCCAAAAAGTGAATATGTATACAACATGATGAAAATACATAATGACAACTGTTTTCTTAGATCTATTCTGTAGTAAGTATTGTATTTGATCTAGAAATAATTTAAAGACAAATAGGAGGAGGTATATAGGTTTATACAATACTGTGCCACTTTATGAAAGGAGTTTGAGCATTTGAAGACTTTAGTATCTATAGAGTACTAAAGCCAACTCTCCCTAGGTACCATGAAAGAACAATGATGCTACTACCATCACTGCTATGGTTAGTGTTTGTTCCCTGTATGAAAGTAAAAGTTGGAATTACTTTAAAACATTTTTTTAAAATGCAAGTAGTTGGGACACTCACTGTGGGGAGGAGATGGTAAGCAGAAGCCAGCAGCCAGTAGGCACCAAGGAACAGGATAGGTAAAGGGTGCTCATGCTGAGTGAACCACCAAAAGAATGTTCTACACACTATGTGCAACTTGTGTGATAAGGAATAATGGAAAACTTCATAGAAGTAAGTCAACACCACAGGAAAACAGGAACATCATGATTAAACCCAGCTTTTGAGCACCTTCCTTCACCCCAGTTCCATACTGTAGATTCTGAAATAGGGTCTGGAATCCTCAGACCCATGATGGAGAAGGTGTTTTGTCTGGACCCTGCCTTGTGTTCTCAAGCAGGGGTCCTATGGGGCCCTCCAGATGCTCTCCAGGGCCCTGCTCAGAAGCTAGGCATGTGCTCTGTCCCATGTTGTGAGTCCAAGTTCACCCCTTCCGTGCTCTTGTTGCTCTTGCTCACATGAAGGTCCTCCCTCTCAAGCCTTCCCAGCTGGATCCCCCTTGCCCACCTACTCAACCCTGTAGATTGCCTCCCCAACTCCAAGAACTGTTTGCTAAGTCAGACAGGAACCCCCAGAGATGCAAAGAGGATCCAGCCTCAGCCCGGTTTGCTAACCCTTGGATTGGCATGTGAACCACTGCCTTCCTCATGGTGATCAGCTGGTCCTCTCCTAGGACTTCTAACCAGGCTATCCCTATAGCCAGTCCCCTCTGAATAACCAGCACAAACATTACCTATTGCTCAGCATGCCCAGTATTTGGGATCAATATATTCTAAGGAAATTATCTTTGGAAGAATTATTCTTGCCTCCTCCCACTGAAGGAAAATGAGTTTTAGATGACTTCTTAAGTAAAGGCTGAGTGGCATAACCAAGGGCTCCAGCACTGTTGGCTTCTGGACAGGGGTCTCCTCTGGGATGCAGAAGGCTAAATTCTCCTTGTATCCTCACTTGCCAGAGATAGTGTGAACTCTTTATTCCCCCTTTAAATGTATTAATCTCATCCTTAAGAGTTGTACCCTTAGGACTTAGTTACCTCCCAAAGTCTCTGCCTCCTAATACTATCACTTAGAGGGTCAAAATTTCAACATAAGAATTCTGGGGTAACATAATAGTCACTCTGTAACACACTGTCATCTGCACCAGCTCTATAAGTACCTCAATGCTAACATGGGCACACTGTGATGGTTGCTACCTGTACGCACTTTCAGAAAGGACAGATGTAGTCACTGAGCTCCTAGGAGTGCAGCAAGTACACAGCCCTCAGCTGTCAGCTTTGGGCAGTCTCCATTTAATGATTGGTATCAGCAGGTATATAAAATCCTAGCATCCTTATCTCAAGTAAAAATAACTACAGAGAACCAATCCAGCTGTGTAGCACCCATGGGACCAGCAGAGGCTTCTTGAAACGGTGTCACAGTCCTACCTTGTTACCCAATCAGTCCCCTGCACATCTATCAATCCCAATGATATTGATCAAAGTTCTTCTTAAGAAAATCTTACCTCCTAATCTCCATCTCAGAATATGTGTCCTAGGGAAATGCTTCCCTGACAACCGAGAAGTGGTGGAACAGTTGTGCGGGTTGGTCGGCTCAATTCATCTTGCACCTCAGGCATGCTGAACGCTGCTGTGTGCCGAGCACTGTGCTCCCCGCAGTTCTACTGCAGATGCCAGTCTTTGTTGCAGCTGTGCAGATATTAAATACTTGTTGACCAAGCCTAGCGCTCTCATTGTTATTCCAAGGAGTTTGATCCCTAATATCCAAGGTAGTTGCAAGGCTCCAACGTGGACCATCTGTTGTTGTGTCAATCTGCTCAGGCAAGAGAGTTAAAATCCTGGGAGAGTCTGGATCACAAGTTTCTTGCATTCAAAAATAATGTGACAGCATTTTCAGCCCAGCTGTGAAGCACTGCATGACTAAGAAAATACAAGTCCCCTAGGAGCAGCTCTGTGCTACATGCTAATGAAACTGGGACCAGGCCAATTTTATGATCTAATTGGTCATCAGAGAGGCCAGTGTTTTTTTTTTTTAAACTATGCCTTTAAGTGAAGATTTTCTAGCTGTAAATATGCTATCTTTTTAGGACAGTTCTGTAGCCCCCAATTTTCCATGTGAACTTTTTTTAATGACTCTATCCCTTGCTACCTTCTCACCAAAGAAATGGTTCTGTTCCTGAACATTAATTTTGTAGCAGCAGCACAAAATCTCTACACTTACAGGTCTGAGGACTAATGTCTACTGTTTAGAATTTAACTAAGAAGAAATTGGCATGAAAGGCCAGGGTTTGCACTCGTGTCTACTGAGGGCAAAGTCTGCTTAAACAAGGGAAACAAATTCAACATTCATTTGTGTTGTACATGAGTTAAGAGCAAAAGCCACTAGGCTCTGTGGATTACTTGACACATTTCCTAGTATACTAATACTGCACAAACTTCCCCGCCCAAGGTAACCCAGTGTCACAGTTGCCACACCCCACTAATATTTTCATCATGAATTGTGCTTTCCTTAGTACAAAAGGTTGTGAGGGTGTTCACGAGCCCTTTTCTTTTCTCCTTTTCTCCACCCCTTTGCTCCACCATATCCGGTATGTTCTATGATTCTTGAGTCAAGACACAATTCACTGATCCAGAATTGATTCATCACCTCAGACCCTAAGAGGGTGAATGAAATGAAGATGGGTTTCCTGCCCCTCCTTCCCTGAGCTTCAGCAACTATTAGGGTAAGAAGGAAGGCTCTGATGTAGCTCCACCCCGGTCCTTGTCAATCTTCCCTATGTTTTCTTGCTGCTAGCCTGAGCATTCTCATACAGGGAAGTGAGGCAGTCCAGCAGTACCCCACCCCCGGGGCTATCCAGGGCTTATTCTCTTTGGAATGGATTTCTGCACTCCGTTTAGCATTCTTATAGAGCTGCCCCAGAATCTGCATTTTTAGCTAACACACATACGATTTTTATTCATGACAGTGTTTCAAAACCAACAGTCTTGACAATAGAATTTCAAATACAAGTGGACTACTGCACCATCTTCTATTCTTTCCAGAGATGGGTCTGCTCTGACCATTTAAGTGGAGTTATCCTGTCCACAAAATCCTGCACCATAGTTTTCAGTTTTTTTTCTGATTTCCTGTCCTGTTTGGATCCCATATTTCAGCTCCTAATAGCAACCTGATGCCTCCCTTACTCTGTGACCACACTAACCTGTGTTTATCCTTTTTTAAAAAAAATAATTTTATTGAGAAACAAATAGCAATGAGACAGTTTCAAAACTGATTAGTAGGATAGTTTCAATAATTAATACATTGCACATTATTGTCTTTGTAGTGGTCATTCATAGTACAAGATGTAGACATGATATCTTGCCCAAACACTATTAGTACAAATCTTTCTTCTCATTGAATTACAAGCTGTGCTTATCCTTCCAAGTTCATACACCATGACTAAGGTAAGAAACACACTGAGGCCACAGTGGTAGAAAGTTGAGCCGTTTTCCTCTCCAGTCTCCCTATTAGAACTGAAAATCATAATCACTCATTCACTTATTCCTTCATTTCTTCAGTGTACATCTGTTGAAAGCCCACAACATGCCAGACACTATGAAATGCCCTAAGGATAGAGCAACATACAAATCAGGCTAGGGCCAGTGCTATAATATTTATATCCTCCCAAACATCATTTACATAATTAATTGTTTAAGTAAACCTCTAAGTACTATGAAGAGGGATCATGGAGTTCAATGAGAATGGACAGGTCAAGTTGGGAAGAGACATGGCATTCTCCCAAGGAGAAAAAGCTTTCTGGGAATGCTAAACAGAGCGCAGAAATCCATTCCAAAGAGAGTAAGCCCTGGATGGCCCCGGGGTGGGGTACTGCTGGACTGCCTCACTTCCCTGTATGAGAATGCTCAGGCTAGCAGCAAGAAAACATAGGGAAGATTGACAAGGACTGGGGTGGAGCTACATCAGAGCCTTCCTTCTTACCCTAATAGTTGCTGAAGCCCAAGGAAGGAGGGGCAGGAAACCCATCTTCATTTCATTCACCCTGTTAAGGACTGAGATGAATCAAAGGGGGCAAAACCTGCCAGTGGGAGGTTAAGGGGCTACTGCAAGTAAAAGCCCAGGGCAACTGAGGGCCACAGTGGTAGCAGGATTGTGGGGAAGGTGAACTGGAAGGTGTAAGAGTTAGGAGGACTTGCCACCTGATGAAAAGGGGGAATGAGGCCAAAAGCCGTGTCCAGGACAGCAGACACCCAGGGCCTGCTGCTCAGTCTGTGTGTGACCACTCTGCTGGCCACCTTTGGAAAGAATGAAAGTAAGCAGATGCATTCCAAGTGGTGTACGCTTGCTCTGTGCCTCAGTGTCTTCATGTGCAACACAATGAAAGCAACCACCCCTGCTGCATGGGGACTGGGAAGAACAGACCAATGGATCCCATCACTGAGAATAGCACCCCGCAGCTGACAGCAGCACCTGCTACTCTGACCTGTCCTGCGGGGCTTCCATGGCCGAAGCACCGTGGCATGGGTGTTACAAGGTTGGTCTCTGGAGACTGACAGCTAACTGTGAACCCTAGATCACCCATTGCATACTTAATCATTTATATCTTATTATTCTTTTTTATGTATTTTAGTATGGGGTCTGCAGGGTCTCACTACATAGATTAGACTCTCAGTGATCCTCCGGTTTTCAGACTCCCAAGTGCTGGGATTGCAGTAACGCCCCACCAAGCCCAGTCTCAGTCACTGTCTCAGGGGCGGGGCCAGCACAGCACATCAGGGATCAGACCTCCATCCCTGTGCCTGCCTAAGCAGGCACTTTAGTCTACTGAGCTATCTGGCAGGCCCTTATAGCTTATTAGTTCTATTTGTAAATTTCATCTTATCAACACAATATCTCCAACATCCAATCATAGAAAATGATGTGACTGGCATCCCCTGGCACACACTTTGATTCAATGAATGACTACACTGATTCAGACCAAAGTTTAAACAATTAGGTAGTGTAAGATTTTGTTAATAAGCTCTCCTATTGATGCTGTGTTCTTTTCTTCTCAGAAGAAAAACCATTACTCTCAAATTAGCGCGCATCTCTCTCTCTCCTATAGTTTGGTCATGTATACTTTTTATATACATATGAAAATCCATACCAATACATCATGCTGGTTTGCGTGCTTAGAATTTTCATGTAAATGGTATCATGCTGTGATTAATTAGAACTTATCCCAGGTATGAAAAAAATGCTTTTAACATTTGAAAATCTATTACTAGAATTCACGTCATAAATAGATTAATGAAAAATAGCACATGATTATCTGGATATTATAAACATCTGAGAAAAATGAAAGTCATTCATGAGAAAACTTCTCTAACTTGTTAATATACCCTATGAGGCCAGGGTTTCTCAGCTTAGGCAGAACTGACGCTTTGAGCCAGATAACTCTCTGCTAGAGGGGCCTTGCTACACACTGTTGGACATTTACCTAGTAAAACTGTACTGTTTGTGACAATCAAAACATCCCCAGACATTGCTAACTGTCCCTTGAAGACAAAATAGTTATTAACAAAGAACCACTGTGTGTGGCAAGCTGTAGGGCCCTGGTAGGTACAAGCTTCTCACTTACAGAACAGCAAGCATCAGAGGACCAAACACACAGGGCAGCGGTGGCAAACCCATGGCACAAATGCCACAGCAGGCTGTCTGAATCATTAAAAGTGCTAAGAGGTTCACCATCCCTAACAGAGGGAATCAGTGCAATGAAACGTTATAATGTACTAGGGATATTTGCTGGTGCTTTCCCAGACAGTCCTCAGTAGATGCCCTGGCTTCATGGCAGTGGAGGTGATTCACAGGAATGCTGCTGATGGTAAGGACACAGGCGTGGATGAGGGCAGCATCCCTTGGCTGGATCACCCACAAAGTATACAAGGGCTCAAAGGTTTTGTCTCTCTCCAGGCCCTTCTTTGTTAATCACTGAGCTTTTCTGCTTCTGTAGTCATTTCCTCCAGGAGAGATGACAGAGCTCATGAAGAAGAGTGGCTTTGCAGCCCCAGAGAATGGAAGGTCTCCTGAGCAAAGAAAAGAGCCATGGGGTAGCATGAGTGGTTTGGAGAAATGCCCACTGCCACCTACAACAGATGTATGTCATTTGAGGAAGAAAACAAATAGGGGTGCTGCTAGGCAGATGGAAGGTCAGACTGCACAAAGATAGGAAGAGCGGAGCATGGAGGAGCTGTGACAAGGGCTGATGGGGCTGTCGCGAGGCTTCACACCCTCAGTAGGATGTCAGGATGTCCCCTTCCTCACAGGAGGAAGCAGGCAAGTTGCACGGTGCCTCATGGGCTCGGTTTAAGGGATTGGTGACAACAGCCATAGAACTTCCGATAGCTAGTGTGGCCATTTCTGCCCAGAAGAGAACTTTCCTCCCAGAGTTAGCATCTTGCAACTCACTGCCACTTGCTGTCTAGTAGGGATGGCACCCAGTTTTGACCTTGATTTTGTCCCTGATCTTATCCCTGATTTTGTCCCATAGCCTATGGGAATCCCTTCCTGGCCATTACATCAGTCTATGACACCCTGGGAAACTGTGTGAAAGAGAAATACACCTTGTTTCTGTACCTGTCCCCTAGATGGGACAAGTCAGAACCAGCCTGAGACCTCATACTTCCATTACAATTTTGTAGCTATGACTTTTTATTGTTGTGACTAATATTTGAGGTTGTGCAACTAACCCGCCTGGGTCTCAATTTCTTCTACTGTACGTGAGCCTGAAAGTCACTCAGCTCTCAAATTTTATGGTTTTTCTCTCTTTCCTTTGCACAGATTAACAGTGCTTCATAAATATGTAGGAACTGCTTGAGAAATACTAAGATGTCATCAGTTTTAAGTCACGAAAGATGGAGATGTAGAACATAAAATAAAAATGAGAAGCTGGACTACTTTAATAGGTACCATGAACTGACTACCAGAGAGAACTCGCTTATAAGATGCCAAATTAATGGAAGCTTTACTCAGTTTTTATTCACTTCCATTACTTTCATCTTCTGTGATTTTTAAATAGTGCTGTGCCTAAGGCTAGAGCATACGCAGGTTGAGAAAGATCACTCAGGGTTTTATAATCAACAGTGAAATAAATGCCAGCGATGACAAAATGAGTGATTTTTTGGTAATTGTAGTTGAAAGCATCACTCCCATTTTAGGGAAGAAAAAACCAAGGCTCTGAGAAGTTACATAATTCATCAGTAGAAAAGCCAGATTCAAGTCCAGAACAGGAGAATCTGAAAGCATGTACGAATAACAGAAGGAGACATGGATTCTATACCCTGTCTTCTATACATTTAAATGCATTCATGTGTGCATACTGCCTCACTCACATGCAAATTTAATTAAAAGGGGAAACATGTAAGCTTGTCTTTTTTCACCCAGGATCATTATTTCAATTCCCTCATTTAGAAACTCACCACAACTGACAACATGGGTTGAATCTGAATTTATACTCATTGGAGAAAATGTTTTAGAAAAGCAAAAGTGTAAGACCTTGCAAAAAGTTCACACCTATGCTGCAGGGTTCTCCATAGGAAGCTTCTCAAGCTAGAGCTAAATTCTAAGGGCCCATATTAAAAATGAGCAATTCATCTTTTAGAACTAATTTTAAGTATTTAGAAAACAAGAGAGTCTGTGAATATGCTATGGGTTATTAAATCTTGGTTTGAACTACACTGCAAATGGGTGTGGGTAAACAGCAACTACAGAATGGTAATTACTGAAGATCAACCAACTCCCATATTTCTAAAGCTCCACTCGGAATAGATTTACAACTGGAAATGTTGCATAGTCAGACTTCACATACCGCAAACTTTCTTTATACTACAATAAGACCAGAAACAAAATAAAAGTATCAACCCATTTCTCATTATAAATTAAAAATTGGTATGGCAAAAGAAGATCAAGAAGGTGGGGAAGAAGAAGTACACATGCATATACAGAGGACAGTTTGGACAACTATACCACTGATTTCTGCTGGTCTATTGAAGAGTGTAGTTATAGTACTTAAATATTTTCTCTCTCTTTTTCAGTGATTCATGTTTTTTGACCAATTTTGCATGCTTATATCTAGTAATATGTACAACTAATTTGAAGACAACAACATGCAATATAATAAAAATTACACTTTAAATAGAGTTACAAGATAAAGAAGAAAGTAAAGAAAACATAAATTAGCAACACGTGTAACATCTGTAGGATTAGTACGCATAGTATCTAAAGAAAACCTAATTTTAAAATGTGCAGACTTTAAAGATGGAATTGAAAAAGACACACTAAACAAAAATCACAGGACAATATCCTTGAAATAACTGTTACACCACAGAAATGCAAATTTTAATATATTTAAATATCTTGTCTTTCATATTAGCAAAGATGAGAAACATATTACATGCAGTGTTTGTGACAGTATCAGCAACACATTCACAAATACCGCTAATGGAGGAGGATAATGTTGAAATATTTATAAAAATGTAAGTATGCCTACTAACCATCTGTTTATAGATAAATATACAATGAATAACCAAACATAGTGTTTACATTTCTGAAACTCCTTGCAGTAAAATGCACATTGCTATTAATCTCTTTCAAGTTACTCCCCACGACGTACAACACACTTAGGATTCTTGCCACTTTCTGAAGTAGATCTGTCAGTCTTTATTCATCACTGCTGGGACTGGGGATATGGTAGGGGCTCGGGCTATGGCTTAGTGGAGTAAGCACTTCCCTGGCAAGTGCAAGGGTCTGAGTTCAATCCCCGGTTCCACCAAAAAAAGTTTCAAAAAAAAATATTCATCACTGCCTTTTTTGCATTGTCATGGCTACTTTTATGTCTTGAATCAATTGAAAGTGCTGACTTTTAATGGTTATTTAGACATGAGCCCAAAAAAGGAGAAGTTACACACTATGAAAGGCAGGGAACACACTGCAACATCTTTACCCACCTGCCTTTCATTTAGATGGCAGGCCGTGCTGTGTGTCGTGGTCAGACCACAGATATTAACCAATGCTTATGACATTAGATATTTGGGGCAGAAAACAATTAGCCATTATTATAGATTTAGCTATAGGTGGTGTCAAAACATATGTGGCTTTATAATAAATAATAAACTGTAATTAATAAACTGAAGCAAGCTCAAAAATTACATGAGCATCTCAATATATGCAGCAAAGCATTTGGCAAAATCCAACATCCATTCATGATAAAATCTCTGAAGAAACTCAGTATAGAAAGTCTTTACCTCAGTCTGGTGAAAACCATCTGTAGTGGTTCATATATTGTGTTAGCTAAAGAAATTTAAATTTGACCAAGCACTCAGCAGGGGGCCAGGGTCCTTGCTTTGTAAATACCCTCATCCTGTGTAAGAGGAAGGGAGAGGCTTGCTAGAAGCTGCAGCTACTGCCCCTCCTTTTGCTCTTTGCCATTTTCTGACACCAGGAATAGGTGCCCTCTGCCATGTGCCACTCTACCTTGGAGCCAGCCAAGTATGGACAGAAACCTCCACTAACTGTGAGGTAAATAAACGTTTCCTTCCTTAACTGTGGGTGTTGGGCATTTTGTTCCAGCAATGAGTGAAAAATAACTGAGACAACATCTATGACAAACCACTGGCCATGGAGAGAAGCTGATAGCTTCCTTTCTAAAATAAAGAAAAGGTCAAAGATCTACTATCACTAGATCTATTCAAGACAGTTCTAGAATCATTAACTGGAGCAATAAGACAAGCTAAAGAAATAAAAGGGATATGGTTAGGGAAGGAAAAAGTTAAGTCTTTATTACACATTTGCTTATGACATGATTCCGTATATAGAGGACCCCAAAAACTCCACCAAAAATCTCCTAGAACTAAGACCCAAACTTAGTAACACACCAGGATACAAAATCAACATTCAAAAGTCAATACCATTCCTGCACACACACAAAAAACTTCCCGAGAGAGAAATTAGGGAAATAATACCTTTCATAACTGCATCAAGGAAAATGAAATAATTAAAAGTTACCATAACCAAAGAAGTACGAGGCCTCCATAATAAAATGTATAGTACTATCAAAAAATAAAAAGCTATCCACTCTTCCTGGGTATGCAGAACCAATACTGTCCAAATGCCCATACTTCCAATAACACCAATATGGGCCTGCTGCTAGTATTTTTGCAGCAGCTGTCACTGACAATAGTCATGTCCTTTGGATGCCCTAACAGTTTCTTGCATTAGAATCTAATCAAGAGACATTAGAGAATTAAAATATTGCTGTGAGCCAGGCCTGGCTTAGACAACACGTAACCTTGACCACACATTCATGACAAGACAAACATAAGCCCTCTGCTTATTCCACATCATCTCCTTTTCTTCTCTTTCACCACAGAAATAGTAAAAACATAGCATACTAACTAAGGAGTGGTCGGGAAACAATGATCTTCCCAGCGAGACTCCAGAAGAAATTTGTAGAGTATATATCTCCTCTGACATGAGAGTCAGAGAAAAGAGAGAAATCCAGCTTGATCCGAAATGGAATGCAGGAAGCTGTTTGCATCTGCAGGACCCACACTGAGACCACAAAATTTGACCAAAATCTCAGGGATCTTGGTGTACACATCATTGAACTGCCTGACTGAAACCAGTAGCTGTGTGTTTACAGTTGCTGCAAATTAGAATAACCAATGCTTGTTTGGTTAGCTAAGCATTACAGAGATGACCTGTTATTTGCTACTTTCTATTAACTTCTCTAAGCATCAGTTTGCTAATCTATAAACTAGACACAACAATGCTTAATTTGCAGTGATGTATACAGAGAGAGATGAGTACATAATATGTTACATATATAAAGTCTATGAAACTGTCTCTCATTTAAGTCAGTACTCAAATGATAGACCTCAGAAAGGTCATACCAGAAAACCAACAGAGTATTCAACAGTAATCTCTACCTACCTGATTTATTTTTCATTATCTGATCTATGTTAAAAATAAAATATACCATTTGTCAATTTTCTTGTCTGAGATTCTTCACCAAAATAAATCCTTCACAAGGCAGAAGTATTATTATGCTTATTGCTATAATTCCAGTGCTTGAGTTTCATTTAGCATATAACTCATACCTGATAAATATTTATCAACTAATGAATGAACAAATTAATATATGTGAAATATTTATCATACCAATGTCCTAAGGAAGGAGTATGGTTGTAACTCATGCCATCAGATAGTCAGGAGTATGGCCAAGACAACTGTCCTGGAGGAGAAGGAAGCTAGGGCAGGAATGTGGCCAGTCGCAAGAAGGTGGGGTGACAGGAAGGTCTTTTGAGCTTCACCTCCTGTCCTAGGTAAAGGGGATCCTTGGCATCCAGATTCCTGTAGGTCAGTGATGGCAATGCTTTAGAGCTTTCAGTGACACAAACAGCCCACTGCAGCACGTGAATGACAGATTCTACCCTCTCTAGATTAAGCTTTTTCTTTTTGTAAACAGATGGGGTTATGTTCTATTGTCTGGGCTGGCAGGAAACTCTAGCACTAGTGATGAGCCACTGTGCCCAGCTTCGGAGCCCTTTCCTCAACTATTATAAGGCTATCTCTTGAAAAGGATTGCATCCTCTGTCATCAATCTAAACCATACTGCCTCTGTGTGTGTGTGTGTGTGTGTGTGTGTGTGTGTGTGTGTGTGTGTTCTGTTTTCTAAAAGCTTAGGAAGATAATGCACAAAAGTATCATTTTCACAAAGAACAATCACTTGTAAAAAGTGAGAAAAAATGTAAAGAATGTTAAGATATCAAGTCATCCAATTCAATTTCCTCCTTTATGAAGGAAAAGCAGAACTGATAAGAGTAAAGCAACCAGACTGATGTCATAAGGACAGGGAGTGATGGTTGTTTAGTAACAATGTCTTCTAAATTATGCCCTTCTAAAGCACCAGGTGGCCAGTGCTGAGCTTGGTTTCTGCCACACACAGTGCATGTCATTGTCATGGTAGCTCCAAGAGGCAAGTTATGGTCACAACTGCTTTAAAGTGCTTGAGAATGAGTAAGGGGGTCCATGTGAAAAAGATAGAAGCATGCTATACACACATATAAATATACCCAAATGAAAACAAGTTCTGCAAACTAACATGGAGTACAGAAAACACTGCTTAGACAGGAGCTTCAGAGTCACAAATCCACCAAGGTTTGAGGAGCAGCATTTAAGCCCAGGCTGCTGTGAGTCAAGGTCACTCTCAAATGTGCTGGGGGTTACATGCAGCTCCACTACATCCTCTGCCTGATACCTAAGGTCTTAAAGCCCCTCACTCAGCCAGGGAGATAACTCACTGGTACTGGTACAAGTACCTGTCTAGCAAGTGCAAGGTCCTAAGTTCCCTGGGCACCAGGGGAAATAAAGCAAAAAATGAATGAATGAATGAATAAAACACCTCCCATGCAGGCTCTCTCAGCCTTTTGCACACACACACATTTCCACTTTGATGGGAAAGTTGATTAGCATAAATTGTAATTTCCATTAAAAAAATCTACAGGCATCTCACAACTTAAAATGAGTGTGTTCGATTTACATGATTTTTTTTTAATGGGCAATGGCTTACAAATCAGTATTATATTTTCATTCTAATGGAAGATTTTCACTCAATGCAACTTTATGGGACAGAACCTGATGCTTTCAAAATATGATTCATGTAGCATTATGTACTTTTTTTTCAGTACCAGGGATTAAACTCAGGACCCTGTGCTTGCCAGGCAAGCACTTACTCTTCTGAGCTATCTCCCTGGCTCCTCCATGTAGCACTATACACATTGTCATCTTCAGCCCTGCAGTAGAGTGACCAGTCCATAGGCCTAAGAGTGCAGTGCTGTAACAAAACCAGGTATGAGCCCTACAGAAGGCACAGATACTTGATGAATCACAAGAATATCTGTTACATAAAAGTGAAACAATTTGACTTACATGTCCATTGATATACTAAATAAATTGAGGCACATCTGTACCATAGCATAGAAAGTCATTAAAAAAATCAAGCTAAATCTGTTTGTATTGGTATAGTGAGATACTCAAAACAGAGGATCAGGTAAAAAAAAACAAACTGTAGGAAAATAAAATGATTTCACTAAAATAACCAAGAAGCCAAAACTACATAGTTTTCTGTGAGCCTGTCTTTTATTTTTATTTATTTTTATTTTTAGTATTTTAGGGAAGGGTCTATAGGGTGTTCAGGGTCTCGCTACTAGATCAGACTCGTAGTGATCCGTGTGTTTACAGCCTCCCAAGAGCTGGGTTTACAGGTGTACCCTAGAGTCAATTGCAGGATCAGGGTGCCTTGGGGTGGGGGCAGCATGGCAGGCCCCGATGGCTGAACCACTGCTCCCTGTGCCTGCTTGCAGGCACTTTAATCTGCTAAGCTATTTGGCTAGCCCTTTTCTATGAACCTGTCAATGCACATTCATCCCTGTCAGATTACTCAGAAGATACACACTTAACTCACATTACTGGGGCATGGAATAAGTGGGACGGTGAGAATACAGGGCGAACTTGTTCTCTTCTTCCTCATTATAGGAGTTATACCAAAAGAATGCCTTCATATATACTTTCATAGAAAAGAAAGACTAGAACTATAAGCACCTCAGGAATGCAGTTGCAAAGCACCTGGGTGCCCTGTGTAACTGAAAAGCACCTATCACCCAGCTCCAAGTTCCATTTCCTGAGCTCCAGCACTGAAAAAAAAAAAAAAAAAAAAAAAAAAAAAAGGAAAGACCATTGTCATTTTGAACACTCAGTAACTCATTTTTAAAATCAGAACAGTCAGAAAATAAATGTAATTCTTCTCTGTTGTGCTGGTGCTGGAGGTTGAAACCAAGACTTTTGTGCATACAAGGCAAACCCTCTCTCACTGGCCTACACGGTGAGGTTTTTATTTTTATTTTGAGATGGGCTCTCACTACGTTGCTTAAGCTTTCCATCTTCCAAATTTCAGTCCCCTGCTTGCCCCTCCGCAAGGGGCTGGGAACATAATCCTGCTCGGCGCAAGCACATGGTACGAACGGCTTCCTGTCCTTCTCTGCTGAACTCTGAGAAAATGAGTACCTTAAGACCTGTTTCATATGGAAAGGACTACGGCCTCAATGTCGCCCCCAGCAATGCTGAGACAGTTTATCAGCTGCTGAGTAGCCTCCAAGGGAATGGGGAAGAATCTCAAACAATAAATGTGTTCATTTCTCTTTCTGGGAAGAGAAACAGTAATGCTCTCTTGGAAGCTAAAATATCTTGACAGAAGAAGTCTGCACACAGAAATCATTACCAGCAGTGTTCAGTTTCAGGGAAGAAGAAAGTGGTCTGCAGCAGTCTCCCGCCTGACGCCAGCTCTGTGACTCCCGAGTTCTGAGCTCCACGCCACCTCCACCAAATTAAGAGGAAATGGGTTGAGGAGATCAAGGCAGTGAGAGCAAATTGTTCATTCACTCCTGGCTGCCTCCGAAGTCATTACGGAATGCATTCTACACTATAATAAATAAAACTGATTGGGTGTGTGGTTCGAACATTAAGGAAACCTGGAGCGCCTTTAAAGAGCCCTGTGCCGAGAGAGGAGTACTAAAAAGTGAAGCATTTCTTCTCTCCACATTTAAATGCAGTGGCTTGGGAGAGAAACCACACTTGAAATGTGTAAGAGTAATTTTCCGTCATTATAGAAACCTTAAACAACCCCTGACTGCTTATACCCACGTCTCTTAGCGTCCTAGGAAATTGCAGTTATTTGTTCCAAACAAACAGAAAGGCCCATGCAATAATGGGGCCATTTAGCCTGGAAGAATACGACACCTGTAATTCAATTTCATGGCAGCTGCCTTCACGACATGCTCCTCTACCTCCACTTATGACACGGGAAACTGCCCTGCCGGTGTGACAACTCTCTGCTCGCTACCCTGAGGACTCAGGAGCCGTAGATAAGTGGACGTGAAGTAGACACACTGTGACTCATCCCACGCAGCCCGTAGCCCAGCCCGGCTTCTCCGGGCAGCTGGCATCCACCAGGGATTCAGATGAGAAAGGCAGTCAACTCTCCCAGCACAGCCTATGAGCACTGAATCCTTCTAGAGGGAAGACACACTCAAGGAGGAAGGGCTGGCTGTGCTAATTGGCACATGTAGGACAGTACAGACAGATCATCATCTGCCTCCCTCTCTCCCACGCCTCCCCTTCTATCTACCTTTCTTTCATATCATATTTATATTTATATTTACGTATTTATTGGTAAATATCATCTGTAGATAAATAGATATACCTCTCAATATAAAAGTCTAAACTGTCATTGTAATAAACTGAAACAATGCAAGACTGTTCATGCCAACTGATACTTCAGATTTGATCAGTGGAATGGAACTATAAAAAGTTAATAAACTTAAGGCAGTTAATAAACTGGTGTCAGATAAAACCAGTATTAACAGTAACAGGAGGAAACCCTGAGTGACCCCTTATACCTGTGCTAACCGACTCCTGTAAATTCATGATTTCAAGAATGTAGGGGGCAGGGGAGATAGCTCAGTAG
The DNA here is from genome assembly GCA_004027165.1 of Ctenomys sociabilis. NCBI lineage: Eukaryota > Metazoa > Chordata > Mammalia > Rodentia > Ctenomyidae > Ctenomys > Ctenomys sociabilis. The sequence continues at coordinate 96,051 of PVKA01004641.1, forward strand.
GTTAAATGCTTGCCTGGCAAATACAAGGACCTGAGTTCAATCTCTGGTCCCACCAAAAAAAAAAAAAAAAAAAAAAAAGAACTTGGGATCATTTCTGCCAGTTCCACCTCAGCTTTGAGAGAGCTGAGGCTCAGAGAGGAAAATGCACATCCCTGGGCCAAGACCACACAGGCAGAAACACTATGTATGACATGTCAAAGGCCAAGTGATGCCCAGCTTATGCACATCACCTTCTCCTGCAACTTCTGCTGTGTCCCAAGGGAAATGCTGGCAAGATGCTATCACGAAATGACTGGAATTTCACCTAGGATTTCTGAACTGCAACCTCCCACACATCCTCCTGAATTCTTTTATCAACGTGGTAGTAACAAAGGATCTTATTGCCCTCATTGAGGTAATATTGTCTTAGAAAAGATTCTTGTTCAAAGTTTAACAACTATTAGAGGAAGACACAGAGCTTGAACCCTAAATGAGATTATTAAAATTCATTATATAGTTAGAATATAAGTTGATGTTCAGGGTGCAGAGGTCAAGATACTGTGATGTCACATTAGCTACGTAGGATGGTTTGTTTCACTGGTTTGACAAGGGGATAGTGTGTTAGTCAGTAATTCTGCTGCGGACCCAGTACTTACCAACCACATAAAGGAGAAGAGGTTTAACTGGCTCACATTTTGAGTATGTTCAGTCCATGGTCCACTGGCTCCAAGGCAGAACCATCAGAAATGAAGTGGGTGGGAAACAGAGCTGGTAGAGTCATGCAGGCTGGAAAGCAGCTCAGGGGAACAGTAGCAGAGAAGAAAAAGCTAGGGGCCAGATACAAACTCCCACAGTCACACCATGCATGCCCAGACACATCCAAATGTGTGCTCCTCCGATCAGCTGGATGACTTCTAGCCAATCCAGTTGGCAAGTCAAGTTTAACATTATAGATAGAGGACTTCCACATGCTGTACTTTTCTTGGTATCAAGACATTCTTAGGGATGTGTGTGATGGTGACGGTTCAGGGCTCTGAGAGGAATTCAAGGCCACCCTAGGATATGTGAGTTCAAAGCAAACATGGGCTACATAAATAGTGAGACCCTTTGTCAAAGAAAGAAAGAAAGAAAGAAAGAAAGAAAGAAAGAAAGAAAGAAAGAAAGAAAGAAAGAAAGGAAGGAAGGAAGGAAGGAAGGAAGGAAGGAAGGAAGGAAGGAAGGAAGGAAGGAAGG
>PVKA01004642.1:0-97173 GCA_004027165.1 Ctenomys sociabilis
CTAGTGCCGAGAGAGGCTGGGTCGCGGGTGGGGGGTGGGGCGTGTGCAGGGGTGGGGTGAGGGCTGGGCTGGGGGGGATCTCGGCTTCAGGGGGTCGGACGCGGCCTCAAAATTGATCTCACAAAACAGACACGCGCTCGCCACCCCCCCGCCCCCCGATCCGCCGCCACCACCGCCGCCGATGCTGCTGCCACCGCCGCCTCTGTCGCCGCTGCCGCCGCCGCTACCACCACCACCAGCCCCGCCGCTTGCTAGCAAGCTCACTGCTGCCCAAAAGCTCCCAGCCAGGGAACTCCACCAGCCTATTTATCTGAGCCCCGGGAAAGCTCCGTGACGTAGCTGCCCATATATGGACAGACAAAGCCCAGCCGAAGGGGCGCGACGTCACAATGGAAGCTCCTCACAATGGAACATTAGAAAGCAGGAAGCGGGCCGCAGCCAACGTGCAAGAGCCCTGCACTACATGTCGCTCTTGAAAAAAGAGACAAATAAGAGAAGAAGGGAAAACACGAGAGGAAAGAAGAAAGCAGGGATGCAGCTGGATGCAAAGCGCTAAACGCGCGGTTGAAAAACCAGCAACCAAGCGTGTGAATATGTGTGTGTGTGTGTGTGTGTGTGTGCGCGCGCGCGCCCTGGCTTATTTCAGGCTTGCATTTATAGGGTGCGTTTGGGGGAGGGGTCAGAGGGTGGGGTTGTTTAGAACTGTCTTCGGACTACCCCAGCAGGAAGAAGAAATGAATACACCGGGCAGTGGCCCAGGAAACTGCTGGGAATCCTGGAAGGGACCTGCAGGGAGCCTGCTCCCCGCCGCTCCTCAAGGCGCACAGTCCCTACCCAGGCCTCAGACGTTAAGTGCTTCCAGTTGGCGAGGATGATGGTGGGGTTTCAGAGTGTCAGGAGTCCTTGGTCCACGACTCCGAGAACTTTCGTGCGGATTTCACTCTGATTTGCCGCCCACGACCCCTGCCCCGCCCGGGGCTTCTGACCCGGCGCTGACTCCTGGCTGCGCCCCAGCGGCGGCGCAGGAGGCAAGAGCCCATCCATCTGGGGCTGAGGATGCGCGGTTTGGGTGGCGAAGAAGGCATGAAGTTTAGGAGATAGAAAACACGTGCATTAAATAAATTCCCGAACAGTTCTAAAGCAACCTCTTTGGCCACAGGATGGCAGGAGGTCCCAGCAGGCCCAGGCACAGTCACTGTCTGCTGCTGCCTGCGAAGGGCTCGCCGCTGAGTTGCAGCAGGAGCACGCCGACCGTTGGAACCCACGGTCTCTGCACTTCCTCGGCGGCTTCCCCTAGTTTGCACCCACCCCAACCCCCCTCTACAGGGCTGTCCTCAGTGCCGCCTGCCGGCGCCCCGCAGCCTTGGGCGGCCTGTGTGCAGACCGGGAGCGCTGTCACCTCGCAGAGCGGCAGCGGATCCCGGGGGAGGGGGGCGGGGGGGCGGGTATTGTGTTCCCCAGGCCTGCTCCCGAGGCGCTAGCGGCCAGACCCGGGCGAGGAGGAGGTGGAGGGAGCATGGAAGCGCGACCCGGAGTCACACCGGCTTGGCGGGGGAGGATTCCCTCCTCGGTGGCCGCGTGGGCATGGTGAATCCCGCCTCCCCTGTTGGAGTCGAGGCAGGGGGAACGTGCATGTCTCAGGGGGAGTGGGAGTGTCGATGAGGAGGAAGAGGATCCCCGGCCTCACGCCGTGGGAGGGCCATGCGGGCCGGGGAAGTGTGGGAGGAACTCCCGAGCTGCGCGTCGTGGAGCGGGCGGATGACAACCTCGCTCCCTCCCCTCTCTCCACTTGGAGAGCTGAGGATGGGAGGCCCGGCTTCCTCCAGATCTTCTCAAGTTCTTAGGAATGGAGGGATTCCCGCCGCCCGCAAGCCCCCTTTAGCCACCTCCGCCGCCTCTCCCGCCAGGCTCCCAGTTCCCTGGTGGTGGAGGCACAGCGCCCCCCGGCTCTCCTCCGCCCGCGCGGTGCTGGGAGGCTGCGCGCTGCAGACGAGCCCGGCTGTGGCCGGAATCTGTGCAGGCTGTGCCTCCCGCCCCCGGCTCCCTCCCTTGGGGGCAGCAAGCGACCGGCCGGGGGCGTGGGTGGCAGTGTGAGCTGCGCTGGGTGAGGGAGGGGCCCCGCGGCTGTAGGGAGGGTCGCGGGGCAGCGGGCCAAGCCGGGAAGAGCCATACAAGGAGCGGATCCGGTGACGCGCCGGCCGCGCCCCTTCTCCATCTCTATTTGGCTGCAGATTCCGGTCCCCGGATTTGCACATTTTGGCATCCAGTGGAAAAGGAAAGAAGAGCGGAACCCGCAGCCTTTAAAGGAACCGCACAGGCTGTAGCGTCACCTAGGGAGGCGGTCTGGGGGGCGTGAAAAATTAGCCACAGGCCCAGGCCTCTGGCCACAGAACCTGGCAGGAGAGGAAGGGCGGGTAGCGGGGGCGTCCACGGAGCTTGGCGCACGCCTGGCCCCTCCGAGGCGCTTCCTGCTGCTCGTGCACCGAGGCTGGGTGGGGTGTCTCCACCGGCTCCAGCCCTAGGCTGCAGCGAGGTTTTCAGCCTGGGCGAGCGACAGGGCCCAAGAACTGGCTGCATTGCCTATGTCACCCCGCTCGAGGCAGAGCTGAGACTGCGGGGGTAAGGGGAAGAAAGTGATAGGCCTCCAGTTGCCCAGTTCAACTCCCGAGGACGCCACAGTGCACCCACTTCCCACCTGTCGGATCTCTGGGACAAGGGAGCGCGCAGAGGGTCTACAGGGTCTGCATTAGGAAAGGCAGGGGCGGTTGCTTTCGCGGTCCTTGGCACCTTCAAGCGCTCCAGCATACGGGGAGAGTGGCCACTCCGAAGTCCGCGGACCCCAGGAGGCCAGTGTAACTCCCAAGGACAGCGTGCTGCTGGGCCCTCTTCCACCTTCGCTGATCGCTTCCCGTTGGGCAAGAATGGATAGGGACCTTTTGGAATAGGAAGTCTGGGCCCTTTCTTCCCATTTGGGCCCAGTTTTCTAATCTGTAAATTGGGATAACAATAACAGAGCCTGTCCTGTAGGAAAAATTAAATTAGAGAATCCTTATAGAGTATTTATGCCAGAGGCCTAATATGCAGTAAATTTACTACTATTAAACTACATTCTCTCCCACCTTGTCACTTGACAGAAATGCTCTCCCGCTGTGTCCCAGGAATGAGAGCTAGTAAACAGGGCCAGGTGTGGAACTCCATTCCATGCCAGTGTGATCATATACAAGGACTATTAATGCCTATTATTTATGGAAAAAAGGAAATGCTTGCTTGGGTTGGGCAAGGCAGGGATAAAGAATAGGCCCCATCCTGCAGGGGCCCAGGCATGGATTAAGATCTCAGCAGTCGGTTGTAACACAAGGCAGCATAAAAAGGAGCTGCTCTTTCACACACTGAAGTGTCCTTTTGGATTTTTTCAGGGCTTAGCTGTGGCTCCTGGGATGGGGTGAGGACTCTGGTGCCTTTCCTTCTCACTGTGCTGAGACTTGCTGGGGAAGGGAAGCGCTCCCCACAAAGCTTTCACCTTCTCTGATTGCTTCCTGTTCAGATTGGCCACTGTCACCCTGGATTATGGTGGCAGACAGGCCACCATTGTGCTGTGGCAAGAGGACAACCAGGAGTGTGGAGCAGGAGGTGTTTAGAGGGGCTATTTTATGAAACTCTAGTATTCTCCTTTCTGATTGCCAGGACTTGAATTCATCATTTAAAAAAAAAAAAGTGTTTTCCCCCTCTCTTGTTCCCTCCCTCTTTTTCCTCTCCCTGGAGAGGGGCTGAAGGTGTTTATTTCAGTTTTATTGGCATGCTCAGGTGAGATTGCCAAGGGCCTAATTACCTGAACTCTAAGCCCTGAACTTGTTGGGGAGCGAGTAGGCACTGGAGCGAGTAGGCACTGGTTCAGGGCTCCCTCCCCCAAAGCTGGGGGTGGGGTGCCGCTGCAGCAGAGCCAAGCCACCATGCCAGGCCCCAGGCTGCTCCTGCTCCAGGAACCTAACTCACCCAGCAGCTGCACTTCCAGGGCCTGCTTCCATGTTGGAAGGCTAAAGGAAGGAGGAGACAGGCCGCTACACAGTCCCTGCAGAAAAAGATGTGGCTGTGTCCTGGTCCTTTAGTCTATAGCTCACTTCTGCCCTCTGAATTTTATTTGGCTCCCCTCATTTGTGAAACATAGCTAGTCCTCTGCTGTCCTCCAAGAAAGAACCACCATTCATTCAGCCTGGACAGGCCTTAGACATTTCGTGCTTTGCCCTTCTCAGAGGGTGTTTGCATTCTGAAATACTTGGGTCTTGGGATGTAATTGCATTGTAGGGCTCTTGCCTAGCAGGCCCTACCCTGGGTTCTTCTCCAGAACTGTAAAACATAAAACCAAAAGCATAAAACTTAGTGAGGGTAATAAATACTCTGAAGAAACTAAAGTCAATACCTAGCATGAGTGACACCTGGAAAATGGTAATAAAATCTTGTGGTGGGACATTAAACCTGCGGATAAGAAGCGGAGGTTTGGGGACAAGTCCCCCCAGACACCCACGTGGAGGGCTCAATCTGGGGAGATTGCTCCTAAAAGGGCTGGTTCTTTTGAGGGCCCTCAGGTGCTTTTTATTGGGCCAAGGGCTGAACAGAAGGGTCATAGGGGACCTGCAGCTCACCAATAGCATCTTCCTGGCCAGCCTTTCCTACATTTCTTTAGGTCATTGTCATTTCTTTGGTAACTACAGGGAGCTTAGAGGCTAAGTAGGTTTTGCCTTGATGCAGAAGGGAAATGTAAAGGTGGCCAGGCTGGGCCCTGCAGGCTTCATGGAGAACTTGAAGCTGGTGCTCTCGGTTGATTTGGAGCTAAGTGTTGTCTGGAGCACTGTGTTGGCTGACAGAGCTTTCTGTGGCTACAGAAGATAGGGCAACTATCTTGCCTGCCCAGGCTGTGAGACATCCTTGCTTTTCTTCATTATTACAATCCTATATGAAGCTTTAAGGACTACCCTTTCAACATTTGCCTTTGTGCTTTTTCTCTTTTGAGACAGTCTTACTATGCAGCTCAGGCTGGCCTTGAATTCACTATGTAGCCCAGACTGGCCTTGAACTTGTGGCAATTTTCCTGCTTCAGCCTCCTGAGTACTGGGATTACAAGTCTGTGTCACTGCACTCAAATGCTTTTTTTTTTTTTTTTTTTTTTTTGGGATGAAAAATCTAAGTCATTAGGAAGAGTTTGTATGGCTTGCCAGAGGTCACTTGGCCACTAAGTGGCTGATCTGACATTTAAATTCACCCTGGAATCCAAAAAAGAATGCTTGTAACCTCAAGCATTCTCATCTCCATTATTGTCATGTCAGGGCAAAGAAATGAGATGGTACATGTGGGTAAGAGGAAGAATAGGTACCAGACTGGGGAGAAAGCAATGTGTAGAAGAAAGACTGGAACGTGGCATCTCAGCATCCCTTTGGACCCAGGATGGGGTTAGGGAAGAGCCCTTGCCCAACTCAGTCTAGAGGAAACAGCATCAGGGAAACTGTAGCCTTCTGGGCTCAGGTTCTAATTCCTCAGGCTGTGTCAAGGGCCATGACATCTTTTCTAAGCTGATCAAACACTTCCATTTTGTTTTTTAAATTTCAGTTATTTAATTTTATTTTCAGTTTTGTTTCTTTTTTTTTTTTTGGTCTTTTTGAGACAGGGTCTCACTATGCAGTTCAGGCTGGCCTTAAGCTCATTTTGTAGCTCAGGCTGGTCTCGAACTCACAGCAATCCTCCTGCCTCAGCCTCCGGAGTGCTAGGATTACAGGCATGCGCCACCACGCCCGGCTTTCAGTTTTGTTTCTTGAAGCAGGGTCTTACTGGGTAGCTGAGGCTGGGAAGCAGCCCTCTTGCCATATACTCTGAGTGTTGGGCCTACAGGCCACACTTCCATCGGATACACTTTTTGAATCTAAATTGAAAGTATACTAATGAAAACCAATCACGGGGAAGCAGGATGTTTTTGATCATGCTTTAAATAATTTTAGGGAGACTCTGGTGACCAAGAAGAGGAAGTTACAAAGTAGCATTTGCTGGGAGGGTGCACCAGGCCCCCAGGGCCAATTGTCCTGGTTATCTTTCTCCAGACAGGAGTCCCCAGACTACAGTTAAGTAGCATGGATAGGCAGGGTGTGAGCACATGCACAGGGCCTGGCTGGGCTACTATCAAGGGGCATGGGTTGGGACAAGGAGGGAAGAGGAGGGAAGAGAAGACTTAAGAAAGTCAGTTAGCAGCCGGGCATGGTGTCTCAAAAAGACAAAAAAAAAAAAAAAAAAAAAAAAAAAAAGAAAGTCAGTTAGCCTGGAAATCTGGGTGGTAGGTTCTACTATAAACTACAAATTTGGACCAGCCCCTTCTCATTCATGGGCTTTAGGAAGGGGTTGGATTGGACAACTTCCTCTAAATTCTTTTCCAGCTCTGCAAATACAGGGGCTTCTGACTCTATTGCATTTAGGGCAGAGAGGAATGATTTAGAGCTCCCTTTGGGGTTGGGGTGCTGCTCCACTGTCCCTAGGGAGGAGGAGGACTGGGTCAGGAAATGAGGGCTTGTAATGGAAACTGTGCTGTCCTAGCTCTGGGGGTCATGGAGAGTAAGTAGAATCATGTGCTCGAGGGCTTGTCAGTCCCCTGGGGCCTCCATGGGACAGCCCCTTCTCAGCTGGGAGAGTGGTGTTGCTGCAGAAAAGACTCTCGGGGACGGGGCTTTTTGGAAAGAGGAACTTTGTGATTTGAAATGAATGAGAGAAACGAATGTGAGGGGACCAGCAGTCAGGGGGAGAAAAATAGGGGGTGATGGAATAGATGAGAGAGAGAGTGACACACACACACACACACACACACACACACACACACACACACATGTGCACATACACACACACAGGAGGACAAGGGTTCATCAACATTTTTCCCCTTGAGCAGGCTTTTACCTGCATGGAGAGACTGTGGAGAGACTGAACCTAAAGGCTGGCAGGCCTCTCTCTTCTCTGCCCTGTAAGCAAAGCCTTTGGGAAACCAGTGACACATGCCATTCCTAAGTCCTTTTTCTGATCACCTTGAGGCCCCTCCTTGGCCACATCACTGCCATCAATGAAGTTTGAAGATACACATTTGGCTTCATCAATAACCTGGGACCCAAGGAAAGGCAGTCAGTGACCTCTTTGGGGCCCCTGATTGGAGTTCCCTAGAGGCTTAGGAACTGACCAGGAAGCCCTGATTGATGTCATGACCTTCCCAGAAAGGGGGAGGAGCAGAGGGACAGGGGTGTGATTTTTTGCTTTCTGTCTTAGATAATGCAGAATCATCTGAGTTGGTCACTCTGAAAGTTAAGGGGTACCATCCAAGGTCTTGTGAGAAGGGACTGGGTCTTATGCATTTTTGTCTTCTTGGGGCCTTGTGCTTGTCCCTAGAATGGGGACAATCTTCTTGGCCCACCTCAGATGTCCAACTTGGTCACTCCTGATTCTGAAATGTGGTTGTTTAGATGCGGAGCTGGTCCACTTCACCTGCCCCATCTAGCCCTTTCTAGTCCCGCCTATCCTCTGCCTCCAAACCCCGCACCACACGGGTAGATCCAGGAGATTCCGTCTACAGGAAGTCCCACTACCAGGTAGAAGAAGCCAGCCTGTGACTTGAGCCTGTGCTCAGCAGCAGGCAGCTTACTACAGGGTGAGGAGCGAGGCTCAGGGAAGATGCTCCCCTGGAAGACCTGAGTGTCCTAAGGAGGACAGCAGGGAGCACAAGGAGATGAGCCACATGCAGGAGGGAGCTGCTCAGAGCAAAAACCTCTTTGATGGAAGAGGATGGGGGCCTGAGCGATCCTTTGAGGAAGGGCTAAGATCCCAAGTGAGGAAGAGAAAGAAGTCGAGCCAGAAAGGGCCTGAGATCTGGTCCCTCTTCATGTTAGCTTCACCATTTTCTTCTCTAACTAGAAACTATTAGCACCATCCTTCCAGCTTGCTCCAAGAGGAGGCCTGGCATAGAGTTTACTGGATGAACGAGGAATCCTAGAGGGAGAGATGGGGACCAAAGGGACCCTTGGGTACGTGTCAGATGCACTGGGACATTTGGACCTCAGAATAAAAACCTCATGAAGTGAAAGGGCTCAAGTCTGTGGCCTTCCCTGCAGTATCTCGGCAGTTTGTTTCAGACACATCAGGCAACCTCAATAAATGCTTGTTGAACAGGGATTGTGTCATTACTCTACCACGACTCCTTTCTGGAGCAGGCCAATTCCCAATGTGAAATTCAGGAAGATGGAGCCTGTGGGGTGGGGTGTGAGGGGAGGCTGAGGCAGAGACACTAGGGAACTGAGTGGATCCCAGGTTAGGGGAGGGGTTAGGGTGGGGCAGAGTTAATCAGCCATAAGCTCAAGAGGTAATGGCCCCGTTAATTGAGTGGTAATGATCCTTGCCATTTTTCATCTTCAAAGCTAGGAACAAACTGTAATTAATACTGCTGCCACCCGGGGGCAGGGTGTGTGTGTATGGGGGTGGTGGTGCGAAGCTTGAGCTACTGCTATGCACTTAGGGAAACTGAGGCACTAGCAAGAAAGTCTTTAGGCGATAGAACGTCCAGCCCAGTCTGGAGTCTTCCAGTGTCCACCTTGGACACCCCAGAGCCTGGTTCCCTCCAGAAGCCAGGGATGCAAGGAGAAGAGGAGGGTAGGGGGAATTGGTGGCCGTCACTTGGCCCAAGGAAGACTGACCCCGATCCTGGCTGCATCAGGCAGGGGCTAGGGTGCCTTGAGGGGGATGCAGCACAGGGAACGGACCAGGTCCTTCGTGCTCAGCACAGGCCTGTTCCAAGCATAGTCAGTGTGACTCACTGGCGGCTCCCAAATGCCTCCCGGTTTCCTCATCCCAGTCTGGCAGCCCTGAGCCCGAGGGAGTTTTTTATTAGCATGATTACCCTGCTCTCATTAAGAGCTGGTAAATAGCACCCAGGGACCCGGCCTGCCTGGCCGCTTCTGAACTGCAGCCTGGGTTCACAGGCCCTGGCTGTGCCTCTAGTCCTGTTGGACCCAGGAATCAGAGCGTACTCTGCAGTATGAATCGCCTGGTGCTGCTTCCTCCTGGACCCAACCTCCTGGAGGGCAGGGGCTTGGTCTTTGTAGTGCCATACCCCAGGCGCCCTCAGTTCAGCCACCACTACTGAGGTCCTTCCTGCTGGTGCCCTGCTAGGAAGTAAGCCCCAATCCTCCCCAGGGCTGCTGCGCTCCTACCTGCTTACATTTTTAGGTTCATTTGTGTAATCCTTTGATAAATGTCTGCCTCCCACATTGATAAGTGCTGTCCCCACTTGCTCCACAGGCACAGGGACTACTTCTGATTTGGCATTATGTTCCCATTGTACACCCTCCTTTACCCCTCCTGGCCTCACCGCACCCCACCGCACACAGGTGCCTGTGTCTAGCAGGCCTCAGCCTTTCTGCGTTAACAAGTCCCTGCAGGGCAACAGCAGCGCTGGGTGGCTTCCCCTCCTGCTCCCCTTTAACCTCAGGTGATCATTGATTGTGTGCACAGTGTCCACTGCATGCTGGGATAAGGCGTTGGTGAAAGCAGTCCAGTCCTTGCTGTGGAGCATCTAAGGTCTCGTGAGTATTCAGGGTGGGGACAGAAAATAAACAAGGGGTATAAGGGAAAGCAAATTCGGGCAAGGGCACAAAGCATGGTGCCTATGCATGCGGAGACCCTGTCTGTAGTGGCAGTTTCTCTCTTCCATCCTTGCAGCTAGCATTCATATAACCAACTTATTTATTTATTTTGCAACACTGGGGATCGGACTCAGGATCTTCACACTAAACTACATTCCCAGCCCCTTTGAATTTAATTATTTGATTTTCTTTTCAAGACAGGCTTTTTAAATTTTTCATTTATTTTTTATTGTATTTGGTACAGAGGGTCTTGCTAAGCAGCTCGGATTCGTAATGGTCCTTCTATTTTCAGCCTCCCCAGTGCTGGGATTACAAGTGTGCAGCACCACATCTGGTCTCTTGGCTGACTCAATGCGCCAGGGGAAGGTGCCCAGCATGGCAAATGGTGCCAAGGATTGAACTCTGGTCCCTGCGCTTGCCTAAGCAGGCCCTTAGTCCACTGAGCTATCGTGCTGTCCCTCTTACTAAATTTCTAAGTTGCCCGGATGGGGCTGGACTTTCGATCCCGGAGCTAGAATTTTTGATCCTCTGCCTCAGCCTCCCAGAGTTCGGTCTTATTAAACTACCAAATCCGAATGGCATGGGACTGAGTTTTAGTCAAGTGATAGCCTAGTTTACTGGATGCTTCTGTGTAAACAGGATCTTTGTTTAAAAAAAAAAGTCATCAAAGTACATAAGATTTTGAAGGCAAAGTTACTACATTTGACCTCCTCCTCTTCAGCCCCTCTTCCTTTGAGTCTACTTCCTGCCCTGCCACCAGGTGGCCCGTGAAAAAATTCTAGTGTGTGAGGACAGGGTCATTCTCAAAGGCCTCCTCAAGGAGGGGCAGCGATCATAGTGACTGAGCTGTGTACCCCCCACCCCAATCTCAGAAGCACACTCTCTTCTTGCTTGGAGAGGTGAGAAAGGTTCTAGACCCCAAACGAAAGGAAAAGTAGCCGCAATGGAAACTCAAATGAATCCTCTCCACTTGCCCTACTTCCTTTCCTCGGTCACACTTCCGGCTGCCGCCACAGGGTATTTTGGGCTCAAAAACAAAGCGTCAGATCTATTTGAGCAATTTTTGTTCCGTTGGAGTAGAAGCCCAGGGGCCTGTGGTGCCCTGGCCCTGGCTGGCTACTTCCCCAGGGAACTGACGCGTTTCCCCTTCTCTGCCAGGGTCCAATTTAGCAACTCAGACTGGCCACTTTTGGGTTCTCCTTTCCCTGGCCAGGCAGTGTGTGGGCAAGAGACAGAGGTAGGGCCGCTGAGAGAATGGGAATGTCTGGGTGCCTTCCTTGTAGACTTCCGGGGAAGGCCTGGCTCTCCTCTTCTGTGAGAACTTTCCCTCACCCCTCCTGCTCACCCCGTCCCAAACCGCACACATGAAACCTCCCTTGAAGCCACTCAAAAATCCACTTGTAGCTTCAGGAGACTTCAAAGTGAGTGTTGTGGTTAGGTCGTGTCTGGTCTTCCATCTACGCAGGATGGGGGTTGTCTCTCTGTCCATGGTGGGACAGCGTGTACACAGGTTATGGACAAAGTGGGTGTGCATGGAAGGAGAGTGCACACACATGCAAATCCCATGTGTGCATTTGCTGGGGCAACCCCCCCCCCACACACAGCTTGCGTGGATGCCTAGGAAGAGCTGGCAGAGTTGATACCCTGGAGTGTCTAGCGGGTGCGTACACCATGTGATTGTGCGTGGGCTGCTATATTTACAGTACGCATGAACAGGTTGCATAGGGTAGAAGTGTGTGTAAATATGTGCATGCATGCTTGTATATGTGTGGATGGGCAGGGCGTGACTTGCAGAGAGCTGGGAGAACTCATGAGTGCGGAATAGCGCTGGCCAGTGTCCTTCTGGGCAGATTGGACTGTAAGTGCTATTTGTGGGTCACAGTGCGAAGGCAGGTTAGTGAGCGGCAGATGTGAGTGTGTGTACCTGCAGAAGCACCTCTCTGCCTTGGCTTCCAGCCTCTGTCCTCTAGTGTCCTCTCCACACAGGCTGCCCTGTTCACCCAGGGACCCTGTCACCATCTCTTTGTTAGCTTGTCTCCCTGCTGGCCTGTTCTGGGGCTCAACCTCCACAGTCACACACAAGTTTGTGTTTGTGTTTGCCCATCTTCTCTCCTACCATGCAGGAAGAGCTTTTGGGGCAGAGCTGGCTAGGTTTATTTTGCAGTCCCTTCAGTGTCCAGCACACACCTGAACCATCCTGTCCACTCTGCCATAGCCTGTGCATAAAGTGCCTTTTCCTTGTGGTAATTTGAATGTGTGCACCTGCCTTTTCTGCCTCTGCTGTGAGTGTGACAGTTGCAGGGGGCAGGGACTGTTTGGCCTCCAGGATGCTGCCCAGGCCCTAGGGCAGGCTCCTTCCTTTAGCCCACTCGCCCCGTCCTGCTGACCTGCACCTGTGGGGAGGACACCAGCTGGTGCGTCTGTGTCCTGCCCTCAGTCCCTAGTTCCCTGGACCTCTTCCACTAGTGCTGAGGGTCTCTACATGGGTTTCCTCTGGCCTGGACCGGGGGTGGATGAAATGGCTGCTGCTTTTGGACAGTCTTGGGGCTCCAGCTCCCCACATCTGTAAACCCATCTTTAACTTTGTCTCCACCAGGGTTTTCTGTCTCCCACAGTCAAACAAACTTGGTGTGTCTGATAACACTGGCTCTGCCTATTCTGGTGGCTTCCACTTACTCTAAGCCAAGGGGACAGTGTTAGCAGCTTTCTCTGTCACTACCCCCAAATGCCCATATAGAATCAGAACACATTCAGTTTTCTCAGAGGCCTGGAATGGGACTGGTATCAGAGTCGGATCTGACTTCCCATGGCATAGTTCTGCCAGCCACACCAGCACCAATGGGCCATGGCCATTTTCTGTTTCCTCTCTTTCTCTTCCTTTTCTTTCCTATGGAGTCATGTCATTCTTTTCCCTAATGATCACTCAGTGTTGAACAAAATGACATGCATGGTGCTCCCATGGTGGCACTAGAACTGAACATACTCTCCCAGCATGGGTGTCTGCAACCTTTCCCCCTTCCTGTCTCTTGTCCCCTAAGATATGTATGCAGGGACACTGTCCTCCTTCCCTCCCTCTGTCCCTCCCTCCCTCTCCCTCTTCTTCCCTTTCTCCCTCCCTCCCTCCTTGACCCATCCTTCTGAGGCTCCTGTTTCCTTCCAGACATGGAGGAGGAGGAGGCAGACACAAACGCTTAGGGAGTTGTTCCTCTCTCACCTTAGTTTCCTGATCTCTAAAATGGAGCAAGAGTCTCAAAAAGGAAATATGGGCATTTGTGGTGTGTGTGTGTGTGTGTGTGTGTGTGTGTGTGTGTGTGTGTGTGTGTGTGTATGACATGTCCCAGAAGCTCTTGGGGACAGTTAATATGCATCTGATGGAAGGTGTCCTGGGACCATTGCAAGTGCTCTTAGGATGATCAACAGGATGGGCTGAGAGGTCTCCAGAGGTTCTGGGGATGGGCAGCCCCAAGCTCCACTCCTGTAAAATCCAGATACCTGAAGAGGCTGGGGGAGGGAGTGTTCTGAGTGAAGGGTCTTTGTCTTTACAGGCAAATGCGTGCTAGTTGCTAAGGAACTAGATGTCTTTCCCGATCCAAGCTCCCAGTGTTTTGCTTAGCTTGGGAGGGGGTTGCTAGGCTGGGCTGGAGGCTCCCTTGGAAGCTGGTCCTTTCCCTAGAGCTGCTGAGGCTCTGATGGGTCTTGTAGGAAGGACTCTGACCTGGGAGAAATGGTTCTTCACCTTAAGCCTCACGGCTTGCTCCAGCCGAGCTGGTGAGAACAGGTGAGGAGGAGGCAGGGAAGGAGGAGAATCTGCGCATTTACTGAGCAGTCTGGGAGCCAGGCCTTGTGCTCAGCAGCTGCCAGGCTATCTCATCTGCCGTTGTAACCTGTCCTGGGTGGAAGGGGCTCATTTCCATTTTTCATTATACTTCTGTGCTTGAAACGTAAGTCTGAAACAGTTAGTTAGGTAAGTTGTCCAAGGTCACTGTGCTGTCAAGTAGTAGAAATTCTGTAAGAACTTAAGACTTAATTCTATGTGAATTTAAGAAATCTTAGGCTTTTAAAGTGTGTCACCGAAGGTGCATAGGAGGCTTTCTTATCCCGTGACTATCACCACCATCACCACCACGACCACTTCTCACCACCGTGATCACTTGTCGCCACCATCACCACCATCACTGCTACCATCACTACCAGTACTATTGTCACTACTGTCACCACCACCATCAGCACACTCACCACTGTCATCATCACTGCCACCATGACCATCACCACCATCAGAATCACCATCACCTGGTGAGCAACTGAGTCTTTCTAGGTAGCTTTCTTTCCTTTCCCCAAGAGAACTTATCACACAGGTGTGGTCAGGAGGGAGAGGGGTGATTCAGTGGGCTGGGGCTGTTAAACAGGTGGTGACCACTGGCAGGTGGAGGTCGTGATGTCCCTGGGCTGGGCAAGGCTGTTGTTACTTTGGCTATTCAGAAGTCCTAGCTGTCCACACAATCTTACCTAGTTTGTGATGGCTAAAGCTTCAAAGTCTTCTGAAACTTCCAGCCTTTCCTCTTTGGTCTACTCTAGGTCTTATTTTATATTACCAGAGATTAAGAATAAAGGGCTATTTACCTCTAAGTACGATTGTAAGAGGCTTAGTGCCAGATTCCATTACTGCTATTTATGGAACAGGGAGTAGGCCCCTTAACATGAGGGAATCTGGTTCCTCATCTAGAAAATGAGAACACCGCCACCTACATTATTAGGCTCTTGGGACAACCGAATGAGAGAAGGTGTTGAAGGTCCAGGTAGGCTGTGAAGCAGGGTGAGAGTGCACTGAATGAGGTGCTGCATGCAGAGCATTCGGCACAGTGCCTGGTATGCAGAAGGTGCTTGGTGAATGGTATCTTCAGTGATGGGGTAAGTCAGTCCTCTGTACCCCTGAAAAGGGCTCGCCACTGCTCCCTTACATCTTTCTTTATTGTTTCATTAGGGATGTCAAGAAATTTGCATATCCATCTTGTTTCTACCTGGAGGAAGCAGTGGAATGAAAACTAGTAAGAGGCTCCAAGAGCCCTGGCTATAGCTTCCTCAAGGGTGCTCTGCACCCTCTGTGGCCTCCAGGTCCCCCTGCCTCCCATTGGCCCTCGGACCTCCTTCTCTGTGGTTTCCAGGGACAGCCCGGTAGGGCTGGCTTCAGCCTAGAATCTGGGCTGGCTGTGTTCTCTTTTCATGTTTTGGGGCCAGGAGGGCAAGGGGGGTCTCTCCTGCCCCTGAACCCAGATCTCAGAACACCAGAGCAAAGTAAGGAGGGGGAGAAAGAAAGGAAAGCAAGCAAGCCGATAATTTCCTCGAAGGATAAACATCCGACTTTTTTTCCCTTACTCAAAATAAACAGGCTAGCCACAAGGAATTAAAAGCAGAAGAAGGGAGGATGTGTCTCGATTTGGAACTGCTTTAGCAAGCTGACCTTCTGTTTATCCTGGCCCTAGGCACCAACCGGAGCTGCCAATTATACTCTGTACCCAGTGGGGTGAGGGCTGCAGGAGAAGGTCCCATGATGGAGGGGCCTGGAGAGTCCCTTCTGAGGCTGCCTTCCATAACACTGCACATGGGCACTTCCTTTGGCTCCTTATTTTAGCTCTGCTTGTAGGCTTGCCTGGTAATGTGGATGGGAATGGGAAAGGTTTTTTTTGCCCTAGGTTGGCATTGGATGTTGTCCTAAGGAACAGGATTCTGCTCTCTGCTGCCCACCACCTGGGCATGGAGTAGAATATCAATAGGAGAGGCATCATCCAATCCCCTCCCTAGTCACCAGCTTAACCTCCCACCCTGCTGCCTTCTTCAGTTGCCACCTCAAGAACCATGCAAATAGTTGACAGTGTGCTCGGCTGGGCCCCCATGGCCATACCTCTAAGGAAGTAATAATTCCTGGTCTAGCTCAGCCTGCTCCTTTCATCTGATGACCTCAAAGCGCTTTGCACACAGGAGTCACCAACACAGCTGCACCCTGGCCAAGGAGAGGGGCTTACTAACTCTTGGTGGGAAATTGAGCTGAAGGCCTGTTTAGAGGGGTGAGTTGATGGGCCATGGTTTAAGCCATGCAAGAAGCTAGCAGAGGGGTGTCCCAGGGGGTCCTTGGGCAGGAAAGTCAAGAGGTGTACAGCTCAGCCCCAGGGCTGCGCAAGCTATGGTCTTCTCCTTGTAGATGACAAGAAGTATCCTCACAGCTTTCCAAAAGCACACATCTGATGGTGTTACCTGTCACCCTCCAATCTGTTTATCATCCAGGGATGTGTTGGTACAGTACCACAGCTTAGCATGGCCACAAGGCCTGGCATGCTCTGGCCTTTGCCCACCTATTCAGCCTTTTCTTCTATTTCACTACAGCCACATGGTTGGCCCCCTTCATTTCCTAGAAGATGACATGCATGCCCCTATCAGCTGCAGCAGCTTGGAGGAGCTCAGAGATGCTCTCTGTCCTCCTCTGAACTCACCAAGTTAACCCTACCTCACCTTCGAGCCCAGAAGTTAAGCATCGTCTCTCCTGAGAGGTCTTGCCTGAGAAGCTGGAATTCCTATCCACCCTCACAGTTTGCTAGGATTTTCCTGTATCTCTCTGATGCCCTTGCCCCAGATTCCATAAGGCTAGCACCACACTAGCCCGGCTCACCTTCAGATTCCCAGGTCTAGCACAGAACCAGTGTCCACAATGTTTGCTTCATGAATGCTAATGAATGTTGGGGTGGGCACGGTGCATAACAGTACAGCAGTGTCCCCTGTAGCTTCTTCTCACCTCACTGTCGCTGCTGAGAAAGCTGAATTGCAGAGAGAATGAGCCATTTTCTTGAGAGCTCAGTTCGGGCCTAGGGATCCCCACTCCCTGTGCATCTATCCCTCAGCCATACCCACTTTGAATTACAGGAAAGTCCCTACCTGATGTTGGCTGATTTTCCCTTGCTGATTCCTTTCCCCTTTCCCCTTCCCCTTTCCTTTTCTCCCTCCCTCCCTCCTTTCTTTCCATCCATCCTTCCTTCCTTCTCTCTTTTCTTTATTGTTTTTCATTACGAGGATTAAACCCAGGGTCTTCCCAAGAGCTACAACCTTATCTTTTTTTTTTTTTTTTTTTTTTTTTTTTTTTTAATTCTAAAACTGGCTCTAGTCTGGGCTTGAACTTGTAATTGTCC
This sequence comes from Ctenomys sociabilis, assembly GCA_004027165.1. Classification (NCBI taxonomy): domain Eukaryota; kingdom Metazoa; phylum Chordata; class Mammalia; order Rodentia; family Ctenomyidae; genus Ctenomys; species Ctenomys sociabilis. The sequence goes on from PVKA01004642.1 coordinate 16,829, forward strand.
TACCCCAACCTCCAGAGTGCCTGGATTACAGCCATGCTTCACTAAGCCTAGCTCTCTAGGCTGGTTTTCCAAAGAAGACAGGTTCAAGAGCAAAACAAGAACTGAATGACTTCTTATTTTTATTTTTATTTTGCACAAGAAGGGATCTGCATTGGGGAAGGTGCTGTCTCCAGACTGTGGTAGACACACAGCTGGAAGGTGAAGCCTGCGGCCCAGTAGGCCCTGCTCTCTGGGTTTGTCCTTGGCCTAGCTGCCACCTTCCTTGGAAGCTTGCAGTGTTGCTGAGTCCTGGTAGTTCCGAGTTATGAACTGGGTACTTGCTTCAGGTTCATTTAGTTGGAAGCGGTTCAAAAATTTGTCCATTTCCCAAGAGCCTGGAAGGACAGACAGACAACAGCAAAGCAAAGGAGTCAGAGAGAACCTCAGACCTGAGAGCTTGGCCCCCTCTGTCTGTGGGGCACAGTGTGTGGGGAGCCTTCTGGCTGCAGGGGAGCCCTTGTGTGTGTTAGTAGGGTCCCTGAGAAGTGGCACCAGTTACCTACTTGCCAGGATCATGAGGACAAAGCCCAACCTGAGTCAGGGCCACCTTGTGTCTCCTCCCTGAGCCCTGAATTGCAGAGAGAATGAGCCATTTAACATGCTGCAGCCTCCTCGTCCTCAGCAGAAAGGAAATAGCAATCCAGCAGGGGGGTTCCCTGACCCCACCCCACCCCCACCTACCTGTAGATCTCCTGACTGCCCCCCCCCATGATGGAGGCTTCAACACTGCTTCCCACCACAGCAGGTCACCCTCCCTGCTGGGGCTGAACCTAGTTGCTCCCCTGAGCCCTAGCCACCCCCTGTACCAGGCTCCTTCCTCAAGGTAGAGATAGACAGGTAGTGCGTGGGTCCTGGAGGAGCAAGAAGGGCGGGAGACCCACGCCCACTCTATCACTTAGAGAACTTCTTCACCCATTCTGGACCAGGCCTCTCATGTGTAAGGGGTCATCATGGTCCTCTATAGTAGGAATGCAGATGTCCCCAACCTTTTTGGCACCAGGGACTGGTTTCCTGGAAGAGAACTTTTCCACAGATGGTGGGGTGAGTGGGGGTGGCTACGGGGCCGTCTAAAGGACGGCAACTTGGATCCTTGCATGCACGAGTGCAGTTGGTAGGAAGAGTTCTTCCATGAGAAGCTAATGCTCCGCCTGGCAGGAAGTGGTAATTTGAGTGACGTGGAGGTGCTATAAATATAGATGCTTTGCTCACTGACCCAATGCTCTCCTCCTTCTGTGTGGCTTGGTTCCTGTCAGGCCATGGACTACCACCCAGCCAATCTGGGTGACAGAGAAGTCCTTTCCAGCTTTGCTCCATCCTGTCTGCCTCAGCAACATGGTGCTTGGACTGCCTCACGGGCTGGAGAGCGAGGGCTGCAGGAGTGTTTTGGGGAAAGGTGGACAAGGTGCTAAGAACTTGCAAACTAGGCTATTGGCCGGGGATTGAATGCCCTGGGCGCTTTCACAGTGCAAATTTGAGTCACTCTAGTGCCCTGTGGCGGGGTGGAGCCTCTGCATCTTTGGGCCTTAGATGGCTAGAAAGGAATTTTGATATCAAGACCCTGGGAAAATGTGGGCATGTGTATGTCTACATACCAGCACACCTAATGTGTGTGTGAGAGTGCGCGCATGCATGAGTGTGCACACTAGCATATATGTACATGCATGCATGTGTGCTTGTGTGTGCATGCCAGGGAAAGGGCTCATGGGTGAACTGGTGGGTGGCAAGCATGAGGGAACAGGGGGGCCTTCCCCACTCTCTAGGGCAGGAAGGAACCTGGGTGGTAAGGAAGGAATTGAAACCCATCACGAGATTAGGCAAACTGGTGAAAGAAATCCCCTTGCACCTCTCACAGCAGAGCTGGCCTCCCCTGGCTTAGGAGCCACCTCCTGCATGAGCTCAGAGTGTCCCTGGGGTCCCCGGCTCCTTCCCAGTCTCACTTCCCACAGCTCTGTGGTTCTTGGGCTCTGCTGGCCGCTGTTCCTCACACTAAGTCCCTGGGCCCGCCACCTTTCCTGGCTCGCTTGGACTCCTCACCCCCCCCCCCAGTTTCCTGCCGCAGAGGGCGAGAGGAACTGACCCCTAACAAGCTCTAGAAGGGAGAAGGGTGAGTCAGGCCCGCAGGGGTGCGTGGGGAGAGATGGGAGCTGTGGCTTCTGTGGTCGCCACTCAGAGGAAAGCCCCTTCCTGTATAGCGTGGCATGTCCCTGAGTGCCAGGAGGCTGCTACCATGCAGGAAGAGGGCAGGACTGTGTCTGCTGGGGCCACTGCACCAGGAGCCAGGCTGGGCTCTTCCTGGGCAGAACAAGGCCGTGTCTATTGTCTGTCTGTTGAGCTGCCCAGAGATGAGAATACAGGGGCCTGGGATCCTTGGGGCAGGGTTGTCACATAGGGTGTGCAGATCCATCCCAGGACAGCCCCAGGGGTGACATCCCATCTTGCAGAGAGGCCATCCCCTCACTTGCAGGTCATTGCTGACAGCCAAGAGCTGTGGATATTGAAGATGTTAGAGTAGGAGGAGGTATAGGGAAGAGGACATCTTGCCTAGAGCCTGGGGGTTTTCTGAGCTACTGCTTGTGCCAGACACAGGGGACACCCCTGTCTTCAGTGGCTGAGATGGGAACTCTCACTCTCTGGGCTTCAGTCCCAGGGACTGCCACAGTAGAGAGGTTTACACCAGGCCCTGGGCCAGATCCCGACAGTCACTTTCTCCACCCCTAGGTCCTGTCATGTGCTCCTGATCAGATCCTTTGAGGCTTTTAGGGCTAAGCCAGTCTCCAAGAAACCGAGAAGTGGTTCTCTACCCACCCACCCAGCCCCGGCCCCTTGCAGACCTCAGAGGACAGGTGGATGGCTCTTGAGCTAGAATATGTGCTCTGAGCCTCAGAGCCTGGAGCAAGGTCCTTCCATGTCACACCTCTGCCACATACGGGGAGCAGCCTGTTGCCTGATCCACACTCAGTTCTGTGTGCCATGAGTTTCTCTTATCTCCTTTCCCTTTCTTTTCCTATCTCTCTGTGTCTCTGTCTCTCCCTCTGTCTGTCTGTCTGTCTCTCTCTCTCTCTCTCATTTTCTTTTTGTTTTGAGACTTTCCCTGTAGTTCATTGGCCTTGAACTTACTATATAGCCCAGGCTGGCCTTGAACTCACTGCAATCCTCTTGCCTCAGCCTCTTGATTGCTGGGCTGACAGATGCATGCTACCACACCAGGTCTTCTCCATGAGTTTCTAATGCGAGACAATTAACAGTGGACAAATGACAAACTTGTGCTTTGAAGAGAGACCTCAGCCAGCAGCGCAGCTTTGTCCTGGGCCTGGGCCCTGCCAGACATCTGTTGGCCCACTTGTACCTGCCGCATGTACCCGCCACAAGACAGTACTTCCCAATGCAGCTATATCCTGCCCCAGGGATGTTTTCCACTAGACATGTCACTTTGTCCTTGGAGGACCTGGGGTGTAGGGGTCGCAAGGTTGAGGCAAGGGCAGGTTGCTGAGCCCCTGATGTTGGACCCTGCCCTGGGCAGGTGCTGCAGTGGCCTGGATGCTTGATTCTGAACTGTCCTGTCACCCCAGGCTGGTGACCTGCATCTAACCGAGGCAGCTGTCCTTTCCTCCGGCCCTGGCCTTGCTCTGCCTTCCAGCTTGGTAGGGCACCACCTCTTGTCTCTTGTCAGGGGACCATGTCCCTGATGAAAACAGTAAAAATTCAACTCCGACCTAATAACTGCCCCACAGCAAGCATGGCTCAGGTCTGTAATTTGTCTGGCTCGCCTGGGCTGGCTGCCGTGATAGGAGCACTGATGCCTTTCTGCCGAGATTAATGATGTCCCAGCAGTGGTAGGCGGGAGGCCTGAGCCTTTTATTTTTTGTGCCATTAAATGATATCCAGAGACTTTCACTTGTGAGCCGAAAAGCCCTCGTTCCATCACATCCAATTACTCCTGGAGAATATTTGCTGAGTGGCAGATCCTGCTAGCTCTGGGGTGGAGCGGACGCTTGGACATTGGTTGGAGTGACATGCTAGGAAGGCTGGGCAGTTGCAGGGTGCTGAGGGAGAAGAGAAGTTAGGGAGCCCGGAGAGTGGGAGGGAGGCTCCTGATTGTCCAGTGAATGGATCATCCAGGCCTCCTTCCTCCTTGTGTGGCTGAGGGTGGAGACAGGGAGGGGACCAAGAGGAGGAGGGCCTCGAAGCTGCCCAGTCAGCTGCCAGTTATCATATTTGGGGATGATCTTCTGCTTCTTCCTGTGACTCCTCTGGCATCGCTCTGTGGGCAGCTGGTGCTTGGCTTCACTGGGGCGGGATCCTCCAGGAACTCTGCTGAGGGCTGCCAAGATTTCAGGCAGCTCCCTGCCAGGGCACCTTTCTGCATGGTGACCAGGTTGGCCCCATCTAAGCATCTGTCAGGCCCCCATCCTACCAGGCCTGCTAGGAGGCAGGAGAGAGCCACCTGCCACAAATCTGCATGGTGCTCAGGGGCTGGGCCCTGGGTTCTAGGGCTGGGCCAGGTGAAGCAGTGTGAGAGATCATGGGGGAAGGGTTCTGAAGCAGGCTGTGTGTGTGTGTGTGTGTGTGTGTGTGCTGTCCAGGCAGGGGCTGGCTCCAGATGTAGCCTCTCGGGCCTCTTCTACACTTCAGCACGCCCCATGCTGCCCCAGGCTGCCTCCAGGCCTGGTGGGCTTCCTCCCAGCCTTAGTACTGTGTGTCCCCCTGCTGTGGCTGTGGCTGTGGCTGGTTGGGGCTCTTCTGCCCTCATGTCCTTGGCCCTGAATGCCCCTTTCTCATTCACCCAGGGACCCCTTCAGATGTCACAATAAGGACCCCCATATGACAGGTCCCTGCCTTCTTTCCTTTGACCCCCTGAGTTCAGGTGCCTGTGATTGTAGGGAGCAGCTTATGGCTGCCCTTAGCACCGTCGCCCACCACTTCATTGGTTTCCCAACAAGTGAGCTTTCCTTCTTCATCAAGGCCTCCGAGGCTGCCTCTGTGAGGGGACAGTGTGGCTCTGGGCTTGTGGTCTCAGAGTGGCTTCTGGATAAAGCTGTGGCATGTCATCTGTCACCTAATGGGTCAGCAAGAGGAGTGTGTGGCCAGCACGTGCTACCTTGGGTGAGGTGGCTGAGGTGTGGCAAGGTACTGACTGTGGCTCTGTAAAGCTCTGGGTTCAGCCATTGCCTTCACCAGGAAGGGAGATTGTGAGATGGGTGGATCGCTGTGACTTAGGGCAATAGGATACAGTCACTCCATTTGTCCTCAGAATGAAGGTGGTAGTCTAGGTAGACATTGGGGATGTGGGCCAAGCCCTTTCCCAGGCATCAGAAGGAAATTGAGCTGCAACTCCCTGGGCACCCTCATTTTCTATAGGAGATGCTGAATGCTGTCCTGCCCACCCGACATGAGGGTGTAAGATGAAGGCTGCGGAGAGGTGACCCTGCCTGCCCAGGTTTGGGACAAGGGAGGCCATGATGTAGAGATTGTCATCTGTGGGCATGGTACTCACAGAGGTGGCAGCCTCTCCAGGTGCTGAAGGAAGCTGATGTGTGCTTGTGAATGTGGGGGTGTGAGAATGCTTGAATCTATGTATGAATGGCTTGTGAATGTATGTATGTGGGTGTGTAGAGCACACAGACACACTCATTGACCGAGAGTCCAAGGTGGCTTGGGCCCAGTGACAGGTGCTAAGAGGCAAGAAGACAGAGGTGAGCTCTTCTCTCCAGGAATTTATAGTCACATGGTGGAAGCAGGGCAATGGGAGTGAGTGAAACTCGATTCAGTAACACAGAAGAGATACAAGCAGACTCCTGAGGAAGGAAGTTCAACAGAAAGTCAGGAGATTGGATGTGGGGACAAGAACTCTAATAGGAGAAGGCAGGGCCAGACTTGGCTGAGAGAAGCCAGCCCTGGAGAGCCAATGTGGAGAATATCAAGGAGCCCTGGGCTGGGCCCAGTACCTACAACATGGCCCACACATCCCAGTGCTGAGGGCATGGGGGGACGGTGGGAAGCAGCCACCCGGATCCTCTGCAGGGGTAAATCATTTGTTTGGTGAGAGCTGTAGGCAGGTGATCTGAGTGATCAACAGGATGTACAGGATGTCCTGGCAGCGTGGGAAGGCATGTGAAGTCTGCTGTGTGGAATCCATTTGGCTAGTTCCCCTAGAATCTAGGAGTCTACCTAGATGCCATGTGCAGGGCTGCCACTCGGAAAACATCCAGAGAGACCACGCAGAGTCATGGTGAGCTGACAGGCCAGATCTGGGGCCTCGGGAGTGTGTGCGTGTGTGTGCTACATAGTGTAGGGCTGAAAGGAGCAGCTCACCAGGAAGCAGGAGGAGGAAATCTAGTGCATCCAGGGACTGAGATAATAGAGCTCGAATCTGGAAAGGCAAAGTGTAACCTTTGGGACAATGTCAGTGAAATTGGACAGCTCTTGTCAGAGGCAGCAGTGCAGGCTTTCTGGCCTCTGCCCATCCCTGAGTGACAGCCTGGTTATGCTTCGGCTGCCTGAGCATCTCCCCTGTGCTCTCTGTAAGTGTCAGTTGCCCTGGCTACACCAAGGTGACACATCTATCCATGAAAGCAGGGGTATTGGCTCTGTTCAGTCCTACCAGTACTAGATCCCATGCTATGATTACCCAAGGCCCATCTGAGGATCTGTGGCAGACACAGGTCAGTCCTGCTGAGAGAAGAAGGGCTGTGGGAAGGTAAGAGTGACATGAGGTAGCAGGGATCTAGAGCTGGAGGAGGATAGCTCGAACCCCCTCTGGGCCCTTGCTGTGGTCCTGTGCACCCAGGAATAAGCCTGCTGGGAGGGCTCCATGTACATCTGGGGCTCAGTGGCAGGACTCTGTCTGCTGTCTGCATTCATGCGGTAGAGCTCAGAGGCCCATGAAGCAGGGGGAAAATCTGTTTCTGGCCTCCAGTTTAAAACACCAAGTAAAACCCTTTGCACTGAAACAGTAGCAATCAAGCCCCAGGGAAGGGAAGTGGCCTATCAAGGTCAAGCAGTCCTAGTTTTCAGACCATGCACACTCATCCTGAGTTGTACAACGAAAAGAAATCCTGGGGAAGGCTGAGTCCATTGGCTCTAAAGGTGGTCATCTTGTCACGTGTTTACAGGGCCAGGACAGGGTCAGCAAGATGGTCATAAGCTACCTTATGAAAGTAGTTTCAGCCTGCCATTCACGTATGAATGCCAGGTGGGCAGGAGACTGGTTAGTACAGAAGCATGGCTCTTCAGTGGTATGTTCTCCACCAGGTTTTTTCAGTGACTTGAACTCTGCACCACACTGGGGACCTTTAGGTTACTTCTGTTTCAAAACTGCATAATAGAGTTCTTACGATGGCCCGCTAAGCGGCTAGTTAACCATCTGCACAATGCCCATCTACCTGGCTCCTACAGCCTGCCCTTTCCCCTGCATCCTGTTCACTGGGGACTCAAGAGGCTTATTACATCTCCTCACTGTGCCCAGGGGCTGTACTCATTGGCAGGAGCCTGTGTCCTCAGATTGTCAGACCAGCCTGGGGCTCCAGGAGTCTCCAAGCCCAGCCCAGGTGCTGCGGAGCCTGCCAACCTTGGGCACACCAGCATTGCTCAAGCACTGCCGCTTCTGCTTTTGCAATCACCCTGGGCTCATTCTTGGCAGGTCCTCGAGTGGTTGCAGTGCCTCTGGTGGCTTCTGTCTCTGGCCACTCAGGTTGGGTGTCAAGAGCAACCTTCACGTGCTGTGTCCAATGACTCCTTATGATCTACCAAGCATGCCAGTCCTGGGGCATCGAGAATCTTCACAATTCTCCTGCTTTGTCATTTCCTTTCCATTTTATATATAGCTTTGCATTTCTAGTTTCCCCAGCCTGGAGCTTCCTTTTCCTTCAACCATTCAGACTTCCTCCTCAGCAGGTGCAGCTCCTCCGTGGAGCCTCCAGGTCACAGAGATCTGGAGATGTGCTAATGGTCATTTCATTTTCTACAGGACATTGAGGCCCAGAGGCAGATTCCTCTCAAAGTTACATCCCTGGCTGGAGAGAGGGAGGAAAATTTCCCTAACCTGGAGGAAAGGACTGTGCAGTCCTAGAGAGTCAGAGACCAGAAAGGACTGGATTTGTCCCCAAGGCCATGTGGTGATCTCTGTGTCCTCACAGTCAGAATCACACAATTAAAGGCTTAATTATAAGCTGCTCTGTATTGTTATTTAATTGGTTCCAAAGCAGTCTATAAGTCCCTTGAGCAAGGAATTCTTCTCTGAAGCCCCCAGCTCAGAACAGGGCATAGCAAAAGGGACACAGCACAGGGCCAGCTCTTTGGCCTGGGTTTTTGTTCAGGAGGGTGCTTTCCTACTTTAATTTCTGAAAGCAAAAAAAGCAAAGAAAACATCAGAAGAGCTCAAAGGACTCTGTGCAGAGGTAAGTCCAGCGTCTGAGTTTCTATGTGGATGGAAGATGGGTCCTGTACGTGAGAGTGCATGCATGTATGCTTGGGCTCGGGGAGTAGTGTTTTGACAAATGGCCAAACAGATGAATAATGGCTTCAGTCCTGGTAGGTTTCCAGCTTCCTTCCTTGCTGCCCATGGACCTGGCAGGGCAGGCAGAGCCATCATGTTTTCTGGAAAGTGGGCTTTGGCACAACCTCAGAAGGCACCCTTGATCAAGAAGACTTCCCAGAGGCAGGCGGAGGTGCCACTTCTCAGGCCCCTGGAGTCACAGAACCTGGACTAGTGAGAGGAGGTCCCTTGTATCTGGTCAGCAAGGTACCCAGGATGTTGGAAAACCTTTTATGTCTTTCTGTCTGTCTTTCTCTCTCACTGGTGATTAAATGCAGGGCCTTTGTATTTAGCTATATCCCTAGCCCTTTAAAAAAATATTTTGAGACAAGAGCTTGCTAAGTGGCTATGTTGCTCAAGTGGGGCTTGAACTTTCTATCCTCCTGCTTCAGCCTCCCATGGTGCTGGAGTCACAGGCACGTGCCACCACACCCAGCTTGCTTCTCTCTCTGTATCTAAATTTAAGCATGTCTTTGGCACAGCTGTTCAAACAGGTTTACAGGTTGGTGGGGTGGTGAGGACACCTGGGGAGGGTTCACGGGTGGAAAGGTGGCACTAGCTTTGCTCCCAGGGTGCCTGGAGCCCCCTGTGATTGGTGGGCCCTATTCGGCACAAATCTGAAGGGCTTCAGTGCTTAACCAGTGCCTTTCTGGGATCCACACTCTGGGGCCTCAGGCTTCCTGGTGGGTGGAGGTTGGTGAGGGTCACTAGGTGAAAGGAAATGGTTGCTGACATGGGCCCTCCTCCCACTCGCCTTCCCCAGGACATGCACTGGAGGACACGCACTGTGTATTCTCAACTCTTCATTTGTGTGTTCACCATGACCTGCTTTTCCTAAACTCAGGGCTGTCATGGAGCATGCAGAGATTACTTCACGACCCATTTTCCTGAAGAGGAATCCAAGGCTCAGCAAGGGAGGTGTGGCCCACATGAATGAGCCACTTGTGGGCTGCAGTGGCCTGGTCCACAGCTCTTCCTTTCCCCAGACTTGGTGTCAAGGCCAAGCCAGTAGGAGACTTGGGGGGCAAGGGGTCCTCTGTCCAGCCCAGGGGGTTGCTTCTGAGCTGAGGGCTGGGGTGTAGCTGGGAGGACTTTGCTGCATCACAGAGACTGACAGAACAGACCAAGCAATTAGCCACCAATGAAGACATACCGGCAGGGTGGCATTCCAGCGCCCTCTTGACCAGATCAGCCTCTATTATAAGGCACGATTACTGGCCAGGGTGTTGCAGGGTAGCTGCCTGCACATGCCCTGCAAGGTCTCAGGGGTGCTTCTTGGTTTAGGGGACTTGCTTCAGAGAGGAGAACACATCTGAAGCCAGTACTTCCTTCAGGGCCTTGTTTCAGTTCATGTCCCAGCAACACTGCCATCTGACCCCATCTCCACGGCTCTCGGGTGGGTGTCAGCTCCAGACTTCCCCACCAATACACGAGGCTTAGGTTTCGCTCTGGCCCCAGCGGGAAGGATGGGGAGGCCTTACCTCGAGTTTCGTTTTCTTTGGGAAGGAGGTTGATGATCTTTCCTTCCTGAAGGTAGATGTAGAACTGGTAGCGGTGGAAGCCGCTGTGAGCTGGTGGGGAGGGAGGCTGGTAGGCTACAGGTAGAGGAAAGAGAGACAGGTGAGCTTGGATCCCATGCTGCCTGCTTGCAGCTCCTCCTGGCTTCTCTAAAAGGAAAGTATCCATATCTTTCAATGGTTTCTGCTGAACCTTCTGGGGTCCCAGAGGAAGGCACCTTCACTGCAAGGCAGGCTTTTGCTTTTAGAATCTCCATTTATGTAAATGTGGGCATTAAGTGAGGGAGGGAAGAAAGGGGTCCTAGAGGAAATACTGTGGGGCTAAAGGTCCGGCCCTGGCCAGCTCCCAGGCCTCTCTGGGCCAGTGGATGTTGGTGTTGTCCTGATTTTTTTCTTTAGTCCATCCTGATGGGTTTCCTGCCTTGAGAGAAACCCATCTTCCCTTGTGAATGTGTTTGGTGCGGATTTTTATTTATTTTTTCAGCATTTCCTTGTGAAGTCAATCCCCAAAGAAGCCAGTTTCTTGGCTGGGTCTGGAGAATCTGGAAGTGGTTACAGGGGTGGGTGGGACTGGGTTCAAAGGTTTGATCACAGCACTATAGGAGCTGGGCTCTTGGGGCACTGGGAGAAGACCCCTGTCCCTCCCTTTTACTCTGCCTCTGGGATACTGGCCTTTTTGGGGGGAGAAAAAGTGGGGTGGCAGTATCTTTCTTGCGTCCCCCAAATCTGTGCAGGGACCTAGGCTTTGCTGCCTGGTCTGGGTCTTCCCAGCTGGGCCTCCTTCCAAGAGTGCTCTGCCTCTCCCCATTCCCTTGCCCTTTCTCCCTCTTTCTTTCCAAGGAGGAGAATTTGTCTGGAGCCAAGAATCATCCTGGGGTGTGTGGGGAAGGAGGGCTCGCATGAGCTCGCAGGCGGGAGGGAGCACCGGTACTTTCTGGCCACCCCCTTGCCTCTCCTGATCATTAAACAAAAGAGCAACTGGCTGTGTGGCGCTGTTGGAAGCATTCCTCATTGTGCACTTCCGGCCATGGGGGCCTCCAGCCTGCCAACAGCCAGGGGAATTCCTGACTGTTCATCTTTCCCATAGCAGATTGGAACGTGTGTGTGTGTGTGTGTGTGTGTGTGTGTGTGTGTGTGTGTGTTCAGAGAGAGCAGAGCAGTGGTGCCAGAGCTGTGAGCCGGTGCGGCCTGGGGTACTCACTGTGGCAGGTGTGCATGTGGGAGAACAAGTGTGTCAGTGCCGCAGCCACGCTGCAGGCTCTGTGTCCCTGGTGTGGGTTTGGGCACAGCTGTGTCTTCACACATGCTGCCAGCATGGAGGCAGCATGGACCTCTCCGGTGTCTCTGTGTGCGGGCGGTGTGTGGAAGGCAAGTGTGACGGGGCAGCTTCCGGCCAGGCTGAGTGCCCCTGAGGTGGGCATATTCCACACTGCCAAAGGCAGGTGACCAAGATTCTGTGTTAGAATCCACTGCTTCTCTAGCATTTTGGATTTATTCTCAGGGGAGGTAGAGACTTTGCCCGCTCTAGGAGTGCATCCTTGAAGAAGCCCCCACTCGAAATCTCTAGCAGCCAAGCCTGGGGAACTGCCGGGTGCGTATACTTGGGAAGCTTCTCTGGCCAGGCCCTGACTCTCCATGCCTTGGCAATGTGGGCATGGCCTCCATTTGCTGGGTGAGGAAACTGGGGCTCTGAGAGGTTAAGCTAGGACCCCAGGAAGTGGTAGAGCTGGGCTCTGAACCCAGGCCTACGAGCAGTGTGGCTCCACAGTCCATGAGACCGTTTCTCCTAAGTCATTTATGAACCCCACCTCCAAGATCCTCTCCCAGTGGTGCCCAGGGACACCTTGGGAGTGGGGGCGTGGCAGGACAGGGTGTAGGGAAGAGCCTCAGAGGAGAACAGGGCTCTCCAGTCAGACAGACCCTGGTTCTCCAGCTCCATCCCTTACTAACTGATAAGGGGCAGATCTACCTGTGCCTCAGTTCCTTTTCTTTTTATTAAATTATTTTTTATTTTATTTTACTTGTTTGAAACATGGTCTCACTATGTAGCTCAGGCGCATAGTGATCCTCCTGTCTCAGCCTCTCCAGTGCTGGGATTACAGGCGTATGCCATCACATTCAGTTTTGAAGCTGGCTTGGCTCAGGGCCTGCACGGCATGTGGTACTGGGAATGAACGCGGGTCCTTGCACTTGCCTGGCAAGCGCTCAGATGGCCATGCTATCTCCCCTGCCCTCATTTCATTTTCTCTGAAGTGGAAACCTGGGCGTCAGCAACTTTGCAGGACAATTGTGGAGATGGTATCATGAGCACACAGGTGACCTACGGGCTGGCATTCATGTGCTGCAAAGCAGCGCCATGAAGCTGTGTCACTGTGATTCCTAGGACTGTCACTGAATCCCAGCTGGGGAAGGGGTGCTGCAAAGCCTTTACTCACCTGATAACTCCTCGCCTTTAATCTTCCCTCTCTGCAGGTCAGTGCCCTGAAATGAGAAATGCAAGACCATTTTGCTGCTGAGCACCTGCACTTTGGTCCCTCTGGGTCCAATGAGCTTGTGGGAGCAGGGGTCATGGCTGCTAGGAGACAGGCTGTGGACCTTGCAAGGATATTAGTAACTCAGGGCCCTGACAGGAGGATGCAGAGACAGGGTGCCTGAGGGTGGCCTGGAGGTAGAGGGCAAATGCTTGACCTCTGGGGTTCCTGAGCAGACCTTTCCCAAATGGCTGCCCCATGGCCACATCTGCACCCCAAGACTGGGCACAAGGTATAACTATTCATGGAGACAAGGCCACTTTGTTCTCAGGAGCTTGCTAGTTACCCATTTTCTCACCAGGGGCATCGGCTGTCTTTAGAGCCTTTAGCACTTCCAGCCAACGGCCATCTTGGAGACCACAGGGCAGGAGAGGCTGGACCACCTTGCTGGGCCCACAAGCTCTAGGCAGTTTCTTTGGCCTCAGTTTCCCTCTGTCTCTCCCTCCCCTCCCTCCTCTCCTCCTCTTGGTGTCTGTGGGATAATGAGGTGCTCCTGGGGGCGGGCGCTAATTACTGTTTGTGCAGGACTGGGAGATGCTCAGATGAAAGGGACTGGAGCCGGGCCTCTGGGTCTGTGCCACAGCTCGGGGCCTCGAGCCATGCCAGAGAGCCCTGCAGGCCCTAGGTGTGGGGTTTTATGGTCTTAATGATGGTGATTAGCCTGGCTCTTAATTGATTCTGCCAACACCTAACTGTGCCCTGGCCCCCTTTCTACCCTTCCTGGGGTAACTTCTGCCCCTTCTTTCTCTGAGGTGCTTATGAGGGTTCAGGAGGAGCCTTGAGAGGAGGAGGGGAGGCCTTGCTGGGCAATGGGGGGGGGGCACAGGGCTGGAGGGGATTGAGATGCAACCTCTGACTCCCTTCCACCCAGACAGCTATACACAACCCAGCCCTGCCCAGCCCTGCATCTTTTGACTTTCCTGGTTTGGGGCCCAACATTGTCTAGGACTGGGGTTAGGCCTAGCAGGGACAGGAGCTGAGAGGCGGGGCCCCAGGGAGAGGGTCAGGGACTGGAGCCCAGAGCCCCTCCTGATGACCCCAATCCCTTTCAAGAGAGGAGGTTAGGACCCAACAGGGTCCAAGTAGTCACTTTCCCCAGATAACTCTTCTGGCTACCCTGGCAAGAGGGAGAGAGCCAGGGCTGGGCCCAGGGAAGTCCAGCCCAACCTCTTCCACTCTATGCTACTCAGCCTCTATTCCTTTCCTCTCCAAATAGGCCTGGCCAGCTGGTTTATTGAAACCAAATAATAGCGACCTAGGCTGGCTGCTTCTTCTCAATTCCCCACAGGCCTGGGTCCTGCCTTGGGTGATGAGCAGGCCTCTCTCCTCTGGGTGAGGGCAGGAGGCTGCCAGGGGCTTGCAGGGGCCGAGGGGTGGGAGCAGCTTTCGTGGAGCTGAAGCTAGGCCCTGTGGAAAATCTGAACTGTGGCTTATAGGGTGGGGAGCTTCCTCCTGCTCACTAGGAGCATCTTCTCACCCACTGGGGCTGCCTGGCTGTGTGCTAGCCCTTGGGTTGGGCTTACTGAGATCACCTCACCCCTCTCCCCATGGACAGGTATTCAGTAATTGCTGGTAGGAGGAGCAGGGAAGGTCCCCACGGCAGAGGATGGTGTGGCTGTGATCTGCCAGTGTTGTGCTGAGGATCGGTGGCTCAGAACTCTTTGGCCATAAGTTTTCCCTCATTGGACTGTCTTGAAATTTCTACCACAGAATCAACATGTGGAAAGGAAACTGAATTCTATAGGGTAAGAAAGTTGGGATCCACGGAAGTCAAAATAATTGTCCCCAGCCATTTGAGCAGTGAGTATGAAAGACTCAAATGCTTAGGGAGGAAGGGCTTGCAAACCCGGAGGACCCCCTCCCCCAAAGGCTGCTGGTTGAAGGGCTCAAGTCACTTGACCCACAGAGCCTCCCCTCCCTATCTCAGATAACTGGCTGGGTGCGTGGTTTACTGGTACAAAGGATGCTTATCATGCAGGAGGACCAAGTTCAATCCCCAGCACCGACGGAAACAAAACAACTCTTTAAAAACACACAGCTATTACCCGGAGATCTATGGGACTGCAATGGAAATAGTCCCTCTCATTCTATACCAGCTTTCTTAAAATATCTCTGTGGGTTAGAAAATCACATCTAGCTATGACAGCCTTAGCAAGCAGCAGCTCTCAGGAGATGGAAGACATTCAGTTTCAGGAGGTGAGTGGGGAAGTTGATAGTTGTTAGCACCAGCCAGGAGGTGGGCCAGGGAAGACTCCTGCAGGGGGCAGGTAGGAGTCCAGGGGTCAGGGGCAGACACCGCACCTGACAGGGTGAGCAGGGATGGGTTGTGGGAGGAGAACCCGCCGGAGCCAGGGCCTGCCGAGCTTCCTACATCCGGGCTTCCTACCCTCCATCCACAGCTTCACCTGCCCCTGCTGGCCTCCAGGTGCATGTGCTCCTCTGTAAGACAGGCCAAGCACAGACAGACCTCCTTTCCCTCACCGTAGCTAAAGACAGGTTGACATTTACAAAAGGAACTTGTCAAATGCTCAGGTTAAAAAAAGGAAATAATTATGGAAATTACAAACAGCATAGATGCGGTTGGGTTTCTGAGCCTTAGGAACACAGAAAAGTCGAGGATGGGGTTTTCAGGATGGCAGGACAGGGGCACCCGAGGTATTTGGCTGGTGTGGCTGGGAAAGCATTTCGGGCTCCTGTGAGTGTCAGGAACCAGATGGCCTTGGCAAGTCAGTCCTTTCTGTATCAGTGTCCTCTGGTCATAGGGAGTCTGATACACACAGCCTTCCTAGCAAGGACACAAAGGGGGGTGGGTGGAAAACTGCTTGGTGGGACCAACCTTTGCCTGCTCAGGGTATAAAAGCAGTAGTTGCTCCTTTTTCTTAGAAGTTAGTGTCACATGGATGTGCATGCTTATGCATGTGTGCATGTATGTGAATGTGTGTGTGCGCGTGTATGTATAGGGTGCTGGGTAGACATACAACTGCCTGTCATATGAATAGACATAAATAATTCAGAGAATCATTGCAGAGAAAGATGTCTTACACTTCAGGGAATTTCTGCATTTAAGGACACAAGGTCCTCACTGCTTCTCTGTCAAGACTAGTTTGGAACTGGCTTAAAATGGGTGGAGGAGAAGTTGGGGCTCATCTCGGGTCTCCACAACCCTACTCCAGGGCCAGGGAGCCGCAGTCTTGTGGGAGTGGTTCTGACTTGTCTGTCTCGGGCGGAGAGCACAGCGCAGGAAGCTGGTGTGGAGGGTGAGGGTCTGTCACCCTGCTCAGTCTAAGATTTTTGTGGTTGTTCTCTAGGATTCTATCCCACTGGTGGGACTGACAACACCCCAACATAGGCAGGGCAAAGCGCATTACCCGAGGGGATCAGACAAACAGCGGAGGGCTCCTCCTGCAGAGGGCAAGGACTGCAGCTTGCCCTCTTGAAGCCCCTGGAACACCCCCACTCAGCAGCTACACAGACCCTTGCTACTTCAGTAGGGTCCACTTCCCACTGCCACTCACTGTTTCTTGTAGCACAAAGACAGTTGAGAACCATGCTTTCTGAGACTCTTCGTAGAGTTCAGGGCCAGAGACCCTTCCTCCCCCAGGTACCTGCTCTGTGGCTGGGTGTCGTTTGCTGGCTCTGGAGGTTGGAGAGGGGGCTGTCTGTTGCTGTCCCAGCAGGGCTGCTGGCTGCTATCCTTATTCCCCTTCAGTTACCTGCAGGCAGCTGCCTACCCACTTGGGCCTTTGTGGAAGACCCAGGGCCTCAGACTGGCCAACTCCATAGTGGAGGGTCAGCACACAAAATGATTGAATCTCTTCACCTACCCCTTCCCTTATGACGGGGTATGGGGAATAGGGGGTGGGGGGCTTAATCACTTTGCCTGGCTACAGATCCCTGCAGAGTATGGGGTGCATCCAAGAGCTCCTAACTTGAAAGATGAGAAGATGAGGCAGAGAGAGAGAGAGAGAGAGAGAGAGAGAGAGAGAGAGAGAGAGAGAGAGAGAGAGAGAACAGGGCGAAATGAGCAAAACAGAGTTCTTAGGTGGAAAAGAAAAAAACCAAACCAAACAACCAAAGAGGGAAAATAGAAACAGGGTTCCAGGCTCTGTGGTACTAGCACTAAACAACAAAGCACCTTGCTGTTTTGTACAGCTGTCTACAAGCTGCCAAGTGGCAAAAGAGCCAGGAAAAGGACCAGCATTGGAAAGTGCTACCCAGTAATCTGTAATTAATGGAGGGTAAGTAAGTGGAAGGCACTGACAGCTCCCAGGCACTGAGGCCCCCAGAGGCTGCAGCTGCCAGGCTGCTGAGAGCCAGTCTGGAGAGGACCCAGCCTGGAGGACGGTGCTGCTGCAAGGGAGAGGCTTCCAGCTTGGGAACCCCATGGCCTGCTCTTTTGCTCTTGGGCTAGAGGAAGGAAAGGCAGTGGAGTGAGGCCTACACACAAGGATTGATGAGGAGGAGACCCAAGGGTCTGAGCCCTCCTGGGAGCTGAGTGCTTCGGACCCTCCAAGTGGAGGAAGGCTGATTACCTTGTACACCCTGATCCCTCGAGAAATTTCAGCATCAAAGGCTCGAAAGCCCTCTTCCCAGCACCCTCACGACAGTGGGGACCCCACAGTGAATACAATCTGTAGAATACACCAGAGTAGGGCCAATCTACCAGGTTGGTAGTAGGACCTCCTAGGTTTTGATTCCTAGCTTCGCTTCCAATCTGGAGTGGGTTACTTCCCCAAGTCCCTGGAAGCCAAAGTGGGATGGAGCATAGAGTGGCTGAGGGGGAATGATTTATTTTGTGGAGTGAGTATTTACCCCAGATGGCAGGAGCTTCCTCCAAACTTGCCCACCTCCCATGACACTGTGTTAAAAGGTGAGGTTTCTGAAGGCCAGTGTTCCCTGTGGCTTGGGAATACAGGTTGTCAAGACCCTTGGTTCCAGGCTGTATGAAGAATCTGTGGTCTCTTAATAAGCCTTGCTTTCTTGAATGTGTGTGTGTGTGTGTGTGTGTGTGTGTGTGTATGCATGCGCGTCCACACGACAGCATGACATTGGTCCTGAGAAATGGTTTCTAGAGAGAAAGATGGGTAGATGAATGAATGAATAGGAGAAGCCCTGAGTTGGAGAGAGAAATATAACTAAGATAC
The DNA here is from genome assembly GCA_004027165.1 of Ctenomys sociabilis. Taxonomy (NCBI): domain Eukaryota; kingdom Metazoa; phylum Chordata; class Mammalia; order Rodentia; family Ctenomyidae; genus Ctenomys; species Ctenomys sociabilis. The sequence continues at coordinate 34,593 of PVKA01004642.1, forward strand.
AGCTCACAGTACTGAGGTGCTCATAGTTTAGTGGAGCAGATCAATCAACAAGGAAATAACGACAGGCCTAAATAATTGCAATTTACAGACAATGCTATAACGGAGCACAGATAGCAGAAGATATAACTGCTGGGAGCGGTGATCAGAGAGAGCCACTGGGAGAGACCACACTTTGGGCCTTGATGGATGCATGGGCATTTTCTGGTTTTCTAATGGACAAAGTAGGGGAGGGAAGCACAGCAGAGAAGACTGCAGACATGGATGCGTAAGTGAGAAATGAGACGATTTCACAGGACTGGCTGCCTTTTGAAGCCAACCTGTGTACGTGTGTGAAAGAGATGCAAGAGGACACTGGAAGTGCAGGCAGCAGGTCAGGCTCGGACGGGAGGCAGTGCTTCTGACTTCTGAGAATCAAAGTTACCAGCAGGCTGCTGCTCGAGTCCACAGATCCCAGCAAGGCCTTTTCTCTTTCCCCAGTGGTCAGCAGCTTTGTCCCAGGAGGGTCACTAGAGTGGTCACTTGCTGGCTGAGCCTTTGGTTGAGAAAGGACTTGGGTGGGGCTGGGACGTGGGTCACTGCCCTTGCAGCTGCAGTCTGTCCCCAATAGCCTCACTCAGAACCAGTGTGTCTAGGACCCCTGACCCTGAACACCTGCATTTTACAAACCATGAGTTTATTTCAGATCATAAAAGGCCTAAATGGTCATTGCAGAAAAAATGAAAACTACAGGAAAACATGAGAAGGAAAAAGAACCTGCTGGATCCTACCACGTGGAAAATACCATCCTTTCTTTGCATTTGAGTCTCAAAGCTTCCTGTCATTCAAAGACCCTGTGAGTCCCACATATCTGTGACTCCCATCTGTCTGCCTCAGGGGACCTGCTGTTTGGGGTCATGCTGGGCTAAGTTCTCCTGTCTTTGAAGGCAGGAAGTCAATGGAGCCACCTTCCTCGCACCTGCCTGTCATGGGTCAGTCATCCTCTGGCTGTGGCTAAGGGTCACAAGGTGGGTGGGAAGAAGAAAAGGTATAAAGCATGCAATGTACAATCTAATTAAACTCATTCCATGTAGGAGCAGATAGGTAGAAAGCAAACACCATGAGCTGTTAGTTCAATGTGACTCCTAAGTGCTAGAAGTCTGTCATCTCTAGCTATCAGCAGAAGCTTCTGGTGTCAACCACAGGCTGCCTGAAGGCTCCTCTTATCCAGAACCATGTGAGGAATTGAGTATTCCTTGTATATACGTTCCACTGTATTTTGAGTCTTATATGATTAGCTCCTGGAATCTTTTTATTGGAACTATTTTGGATAGCCACCTTTAAAGCACTAGTTTAAAAAAAAATATGAAAAACAAACACGAGTTTTCATCTTAAACACAGGACATGGACAGGACTTTATGTAATTTTAAACACCATTGTGGTTGTCTCAGCAAATGCCAGTTTTGTGCCTTATGCTAGCCCCACATGACAAAGCAAACAAAAAGAGCTGTTTATTCAGCCTTCCACTTGCTCCAGCCTTCTGCATGGGCAATAATGGGATGTTTTTGAAGTGGTGACCACTTGAGGAATGGGGACCCCCTCTTGTGGGATGTCTGCTGTGTGGCAAGCATTTCTCTGGGCTCTTGGCATGAGCTAGCTCATCCCAATCCTGGGGTGCTCCAATTTGAGGGCAAAGGCCTCTGCCTTCCTTGCGAAGTTGTGCTTCACCAGCTGACCTCTGGCAGCCGCGAGGGCCGGGAAATAGAGACATCTAGTTGACAGGCGACTCAGTGTGGATCACCACTGTTCTATAGGGCAGCTCCTGCTTCAGTCCACCGTCATCGCCAATTAGCTGCATGACTTTGAGCAAGAAGTTCTGCAGTTTCAGTCTGTACCTATGAAGCGGTGATGATGGTGCGTAGCCCTGGTTTCTTCACAGAGTTATAAAGATGCGATTAGGGAGTGAGTGTTCTGAAGTCCCACAGGGCTGTCCAAGTGTAAGGGTCATTACCGAGCTGAGCCCCTGCCTGAGCTCAGCAGAGAGAGGAGGGGCCGAGAGGCTGCTGAGCCCTGAGCACCCACCCTGCCAGTGCTCTTTGCCTATCACAGGCTAAGGAGTCCCAGGGCAGAGTCAGTCTTGTGAGGCTAATGGCTGTGCCGTGGGCTTGGCGGTTACCCAGCTGTGACCGAGGCCCATCCCGCTGGGCCTGTGGTCACCCAGGGTGTGCAGGCGAACAGCAGCACATGGTGTTTGTTAATGTGCGCTGATGAGGGCATTAATCTCTCTTAATGACACCATCTGAGCCCAGTCTCTGTCTTCCTTCTCCTCTGTCCCCTCTCCCCTCTCTCTGCCCCCCACCCCGGAGAGATGCACACTCATAGTTCCAGAGGCATTGGTGGCCCCAAGGAGGCTCAGGACAGAGGGCCGGGGCCTCTGCAGGAAGTGGAGTGAGGGTCCCAGGCATGGGGAGCAAGCTGATACTTCTGGCTCCGCCACTGGATGGAAACTTGGCTGAAACCCCTTGGTGAAGGAGAGGAGAGCAGGGGAGGCAACACAGTGTAAGATTTTTCCAGAATGGTGGGAAAGGGCGTGGCAGGGCTAAGCTAGGAACCGCTAGGATGAGAAGGCTGGAAGGAGGCTGAGGAGGCCTCCAGGTCACGCTGGGTCTGGGTCTGGGTCTGAGCAGGCTGGGGTAGAAAGACAGCCAGAGAGGGGGAAGATGGGAGACTGTACGTGCTCACATGCACGCGCGTGCACACACACACACACACACACACACACACAATATACTTATGGAGCACCTGTTCACATATTTACTGTGCTATGCACAACATGCTAAGACATCCAACGTGCTCACAGATGCTGCTCTTGTGCATGTACACACCACACCTCCACTCACATTGGAACATGTTCCCATGCCCACACACATACACTTAGACCCTGCGCTCACATACACACGTGCTTGCATTCACAAATGCCTACCCCCCCACATAACATGCAAGCACTCAGCGTGCTCACACATGTGCATCTGCTGCTGCCCACCCACCCACATGCACCCATGCTTATGCACACGAGTGCCCATGCCCATGCCCACACTCATGGACTTAGGTGGCTGCACAGCACACACTTGCACACGTGCCCATGTATGTATACGTACGCTAGCAATGCCCCTTAATCTGTGAACACACACCTGCGGCACACATCCACACGCATGTGCTCATCTACACACTCACTTGTATGCCTATATACATGCTCGCAAACACACACATCTGTACACACATGCCCCCATTCACTTGTTCTCATACTCACACAAACATTCACAGACAGGCACCCTGACAGTGCTTACACACACTGTGTCTGGGCGTGACAGGAAAATCAGGAAGGCTGCGTTTAGAAAGGGTGGGTGTGGAGGCTACAGCTTACACTGTGGGGCTAGAAGTGGGTGTGGGACCCTCAGTGGGGCACAGGGAGCAACTGACACCTGGCTAGGCCTGGAGTCTGGGACAGGTACCAAGCTGGCTGGTTAAGTGGAGGGTCTGCAGGCCTATGGGCCAGGAGTTGTCCAGGATGGCGGGAGAGGATGCAGTTGGCCAGGAGCCAGTGGGGCACCCCGACTCAGCCCTTCCCTAGGGTTGCATGTAAGAGGCTGTAGGCTGTGGGCTCCATGAAGCAGCAAAACAATTAGGAAAGGGGTGTAGTTAATCCCTGAACAAACAGGGCTTGGGAAATGCAGCCTAGCCTCAGGCAACATCACCCCATCTTCCTGATGGGGAGGAGTAAGGGGAGAGGGCAAGGACTTGGACTCTGGGAGGAGGTGATGCCCATGAGACTTTGTTGCCCACTGTGGCTGGACAGAGTGTATCAGCAGGTTCCTGGCATGCCCTGGCCTGGAGAGTGGCTCTTGGCCTGGCTGGCATCTGGAGCTGGGGTCCCTGTGGCAGTTGAGGCTCTACAGAGCTTCTGGCCCTTCCAGCCCTTCTATTTCCCCTGTGTTTGGCTGACAGGTGCCCCTGGACCCCACCCTGACCCATCTGGCTCTCTACCACCAACCAGGAAATGGTCAACTGTCCTCCCTACCTGCCATGAAGGACAGGAAAACTCCAGAGCTGGGCTCCAAAGGCTGGGCCCCGACATTCCAGGAGAGCCCCCTGTTAGCCACTCTGAGGAAAGCCATAGCAGGGGGAATGAGGAACCAGATTCCTGGCTTTCCTTCTCTGTTTTGTTGCCCTCCTTCTCCCCATCCTGGGATTCCATCCTCAGCCCTACTGGGAGGAAAAAGGGAAGTCCTGGAATTCTGGGCCTTTTTGCCTCCCTTCCCTACCATTGGGCTCTGGCCTAGGGCTACTTTATGAACAGGGTGGGAGAAAGGAAGGAAGCAGGGGAGGGGGAAGGAGGAAAGGAAGGCTGGAGATTAGAGAAGGGAGAAAGGAAGGAAGGAGGAATCAGGGAGGCAATTATGGAGGGACTCAGAGGAAGATAATTCAGGAGTGTCTGGCTAGAAAAGACACTGATAAGAGCTGGAGGCTCCCTGAAACCAAGTGTGAGAGCGAGAAGAAATAGCTGAAGGCCTGTTCACACCCCATCTTATTCTTTTCTGAAGACTGATGGTAAACCTGGTCCGGTCTGGAACCCTCTGCCACTCAAAGTGCAGTGCTCGGCGTAGCAGCAGCCGGCCTGGGATGGGCGCTTCTCTGGAGGACAGATCCGCACAGGCTCCACCAGGCCTCAACAGGAAGTCAGAACCTTCCTGCTCACAGGACCCTCTGGTGACTCACACGCCCACTACCACCTGCTCGGCACCTCCCCGGAGTCCAGCCTCTCTGAGTCTTACCTAAGTCCTTAGGACTGACCTCATGAGGGAAGCAGCATTGGGGGTGCTCCCTGAACCCTTGTCCCAGACAGCACCCTATTTTCTATCTCCTCCAGGCTTAGGTCCCTTGAGAATCACCTTTGTCCTGGCCACACTTGGCTGAGTTCAGGTCTCCAGGGGGCTCCAGCTCCCAAGATCACATGAGGTGGTCAGAAGAGGTGGATCACACTGGGAGGGCCAGGAGCAGGAGGCTGGAAGCTCTGTGCCTTGCACATAGAGTGATGGGTGCCTGAGGGCTTTTGAGGGGCCTCATCCAATGGGGCTCCTTCCCTGGACCATGTCCACTGCTGCCCACCCTATGGGAGTTGGCGATGGCTGTTCCCCAGGTGGGCAGGAGTCTCAGGGGCCCAAGGAAAGGCAGAGACAGGGTGGTAGGGACAAGGAACAAAGGCTCTTCCTTGTAGTCTACAGACCCCAGGAGAACACGCAGCCCGCCCTGGGATGAAAGTCACAGTCACTCCAGACCTGGACCCAGCAGGAGGCCTTGGCCAAGCCATTGCCTCAGTTCTCTTCCCTTCTGATGCCCACATGAGTCGCCAGCCCTGATGAGCTAGCTGCCTTTCTGCTGTCCCTGCCTGCAGGTGGCCAACTGAATCTGTTTGTCTGGGCCCAGGGAAGGGTGGATGTAGCCCACCGTGGGCCTGCCAAGGTCTTGGGCCATGTAGATGTCAGCCAGCAACCAGGCTTGCTCTCATTCTATTGTGTCATTTTTTTATAGTGCCCAGCAGGCAAATGCCAGCCTGAGGAGCTTGGCAATTATAATGAAAACAACAACCAGGAGGCGGGTAGTCAACTCCACCCTGACCTCACGGTTGGTCCCATTGGTCTCTAGAATGTGTCCGGGGACCAATAGGACACCAGGGAGAGGACAAGAAGGGAGGTCTTGGTCCCCGCTGGCAAGGCCAGGTAAACCTGGGTGGTCATTTGCTGAGGGCCACTCAGTGCCAGGGGCTGGTGGGAAGTTTTGTGTGCCCAGCAACCCCTGGCTGCCTCTGAGGCAGGCAGGAGAGCAGGTTCAGGGCAGCTTGTGGTGCTTGGCACCCAGCCCTGGTGGGGAGCATCGTCAGTCTCAAAGTGTTGTAATGAGTCTTTGCACAACCTTGAGGAGGGCCTAGCCATTCCAGGTGATGGTGCCAAGGGGCATGAGGAGATGGGAGGAAAGGGGACCAGGTGACGGCACAGCGCAACCCTAGAGGGGTCAAGGGACACCCTCTGACTCTCCAGGCCTCTAGATACCCTTCTGGCGTGGGGCCCACCCTGTTTCCTTGCTCAGCCCAGGGTAAGCCCCCACCCATGCCACCCATGCCACCCATGCCACAGGCTTCCCAGCTGGGGCATCTGGGAGTTCAGAATGCCAAGGCCAGGCCACAGGGAGCTGAGACAAACTTTTCCCTAGAACTTTTTTTTGTGAGCAGTTAACTGCTTTGCCGCTGTGGAGCACCAGAGCAAGGGTCCTTTAATGAACGGAAGCGATGGCTGACTAATCGAAGCTCTGGAGGCCTGTCCTCCCAGGGGGCTCTGGCCACGCTCCATGCAGCCTCATGAGTCTGCACTAGCAGAATGGACTCCAGCCTATTACCATGGGCACTTCTGTCCCCGGCCCCAGCCTGCCCTAGATGACTGACCTTGCCTTTCCTCACCTCTTAGGCGACTGAGAGGAGGTAGACTGCAAGGTGAGGACAACTAGTTGCCTGTGCAATTTGTGGAGAGGGAAGCAGGGGCACTGGCCACTTGGTCTCTGTGGTTTTGAAAAAGCAGCCAGGCCATTAGAGCTAGAAAAGTGGCTCACAGAGTGCTCTGCTTTGGCTCCTAGCAGATGCCAATGCAGCCCATGTGGATGGTGAACTCCTTTTAGGTGGGTGCACAGATGACCTGGAGGGGGCAGGGAGGGCTTCCTGGAGGAAGCTGTATAGCAGCCCTGCACCTAGCTGTGTCTGGTGGAAGAAAGTGGAGAGCGCTGTGTGCTGGCCTGGCAGTGCTGCTTTAGCCAGACTCCGTCTAGATGCCAGGCCTGCCACTGAACAGGGGACCTCCTCTTCTCCAGGCAGCCCCACACCCTCATCCTGCCTTCCCCAGGTACCTGACCCTCCCTTGGGCTGCCTGGCTGCTCAGGGAGGAGCAGAGGAAAGCCTGGGAGTTGCAGGTTACTGACCTAGAAGCTGAAGCAGACCTCCCTTTGGGGGAGAAACCCCCTCAGTTTCTGCTGCAATAAAGAAGGGGCCCGAGCTCTCTCTAATGATGGGGTTGGGCTGTAATGAATATCTGTGTGCTCATAAAACAGGCTAATGACGGCCCTCATTTCATGGACCCCTTTCATCCTCACTGTTCCCAAAGCGAAGGGACTGTCTTGGGGCTCAGGGCTTGATGGAAGCCAGGAAGCCTTGTGGACGGGACTTGGGAGCCCTAGGCTCAGGAGGCCATGGTTCCTGCCTCGATCCTTATCTCAGTAATTCAGACTCGGAAAGGGGCAGTCTGCAGAAAGGACAGAGGTTGAGGAGGGGGGGTGTCCACACACCCCAGTTCCTAAGAACCAAACTCTCGCAAATCTCCATGCCCGGAAAGCACGGGCCTGCAGGCCTGCGGCACCTGCAGCAGTCACGCCTCCTTCCCCTGGCCAGATGCTGATAGGAGGCCCTGAATCATCCCAGCCTCCCCCAACACCTGAGCAAAGCTAGACTCCGAGGGAGGAGCTGGGGGGAGGAGCTGGCCTGCTGACTCACCCGCAGCACCTGTGTTTTGCTTGGGAGGTCTCCCTTGCCGGGACCAGCCAGGCCTGACCCTGTTTGGCTTCCTGCAGTTTGGTGAGCTCACAGCCCCTGGTGCTGTGGCTTCAGGCCAGTGTGACCTGCTAGGCAGGGAGGATTTTTTAAAGAGATACTTGCTCCTGTGTTCTCAGAACTAGTTCTATGAGAGAGATTCAACTTGTTCTCTGAATTCCTCCACCTGAATTTGTAGAAAGTGGTGAAGGGAAGCTTAAAGGCCCTTGGATTAAAACATCAATCAAAACCAATAATCCCATCTGTTTCCCTGGGGACTGCCAGGGGGGTCTTGGTGGCCATTTACCTTCAGAGGATGGCATGTGAGTAGAGCCGCTGTCCCCCTGGGGATGGGGACAAACTAACCCTTTTGTTCTCCCTAGGGTTCTGGAACTGCCTAACTGAGGTCTTCTGGTCTCAGATTGAACAGCGGCTACCATGCCAGGGTCTTTGATGGCCAGAGACTCATTTATGAGTCAGCCTGAAACCTCAGTGTTCCCATGCTAGCTGGCCCAGCCCAGCCTCCAGACAGCCAGCAGGTAATAGGGGTCAAGGGAGGGCAGGTGATCCCAAGAAGCAGGGTTCCTTGCACCCCAACCCAACCTCCCCATTTTGTGTCCTTTCTCTTCTGAGACAATGGTCCTTTTGCAAGGCAGGGCCCACAACAGAGCACCATCCCAGGTCATGCCTACCTTTTTGTGGGCTACAACCATAGAAAAGGAACTTTCAAAGAGGCTCAGGCGCTAAATCTTTGGTTTGGGAGAGTGGAGCAAATAGAACCCCATGACCTCCCCAGATGAAGCACCATGTGAGCCTCCTTTGCTAAGAGGTGGAGAGTCAGAGACTGTCACCCCAACTTTGCAGTGGGAGAGTATGAGCCCTCCACAGGTTCAGGAACTGGCTGGAAAATGTGGCCCCACCCACTGGCAGATGTGTGAGTGGAATCCAGATGTTCCAGGTGTCTGGGCTCATGGCTGTCCCCTGACTCATAGCTGGAAGCTCTCTCCTGCCTGCACCCCAGAACAAAGGGGGCTATGTTAAGGGAGCCACTTCCAAAGGCCAAGGATGCCTTCTTCCCCCTTAGCTGGAATCTCTCTGAGGACCTTAGACCTGCTCATAGGGAGCGGAAGGACCAGCATAGGGCACCACGCCAAGCCCAGGTCAGAGCTCTTTCTGCAGCACCCCGTTGGTTTAAGGAACCCTGAGCACCCATCACAGTTAGGATGGGATGGGGAGGTGCCTTTGGTAAGTCAGAATGTTCCCAGCGTTGGGCTCCATGGAGGTGTCCTGACAGGGAGATGTCACCAGGCACCAGGGCTTGCTCTCATTTTATTGTGTCACTTTTTACAAGGATATGGTTATTTTGGGGTCCTGGGGCACAGTGGTGGTGGATAAGTTCCTTATCATGGTTTGCCTAGTTGGACCAATATGAGCAGATAAGGGGTTCCTGCTGCCTGTGGCTCATGGATCTTCTCAGCCTCCAGAATTATTCTGGAATTCTCTTTGTATTTTTAATTAATTAAAAAATGATTTCTGGAGTCATGGAGATCAAACCGGTGCTGCTATGCTGAGCTATACTACACACATAGCCTTTTTGTTGTGCTAAATTGCCCCAGCTGGGCTTGCAATTTCCACCTTCCTGCCTCAGCCTCTGGGAGTTCTGGAATTACAGGCTCCACCCTGTCGGTCTTCCTAGTGCATTCGTCACTCCCTTTCCTCTACAAAGCTTCCCTCAACTGCCCTTCTGTCCCCAGCACCTCCAGTGCCCTCTTTGTCCCTGTGGTGTCTGCTGCTGTCCCTTTGTCTCCTTCTCAGATGGGGAGCAATTGAGGTTCGTTGTTTTTTTGCCTCCCACCCACCCATCACACAGGGGAGAGACAAGCAGTGAGCACTGGGCCAAGTGGGAAGTCCCATGCAGCGAACTCTTGCTGCCTCTGTGGGGCCCTTCCTAAATTCATCAGCCCTGCAAAGGCCGGAAACCGGGGCTCAGTTCCTGAGGGACAGAACTGGAAAGAAAGCCAGGCCTTTCTGATTTCATGGGGGTGCTCTTAGTCCAACTCAAAGCTGCCTCTCAAATGCTTGCTTAGCAGGCCATGGGAGGAAGCAACAAAGCAGGTCACTCCTGTCCACGATCGGAAACCAAGTGCACTCTTGGTTCAGAAATGAGCTCAGCTATCTTACTGCTACTTCTTTCTCAATAAAATTATTTTAAAAAAATGAACTCAACTGGTGGCCCAGTAAACATTGTTGTTACTAGATTTAGCTTTTTCTTCCTCCCTCTCTCCTTCCCTCCCTCCTTCCCCCTTTCCTTCCTTCCTTCCTTCCCTCCTTCCTTTTCTCCTTCCTCTCTTTGACACATTTTTTTGATTCTTGTTGACATGGCCTCAGGCCCTCTTTAGGGATCCACCCTTCCCATAGCAAAGAGCAAGGGGCCATCTCTCTGCCAGCCAGAGTTCAGGCATGAAAGCCCCAAGGAGGGTGACCAGCTAGAAACAGGTGGGCTCTCTGGTCCCTGGCTGATGGTTCCTGTGGTGTTAGGCACTGGCCCTTTGGAGCAGGGTGAGGGCGATCAGTCTGCTAGGGTGAGAGGCAGTGGGTCAGGCCTTGACTGGATGGGTGAGCTTAAGCTGTCACCTCCAAGTTCCCTTGGCCACCTCCCCGTCCCTTGCTCAGCCTCTCCCTCCTGTGCCTCACCTCTCTCCATCTTCTTTCTTCCCCACTCTCCTCTCCTTCCTTTGTGGGAAACCTCAGTCCTCCACCAAGGAATAGATTGGTTCAGACAAAGGATCCCCAGTCTCCCTCCCTCCAGATCAGTTCCACCCACTCCAGTATTCTGTGATGCAGAGACTCTGTCCCCCTCGGTACCAAGTGTCCCAGGGGATAGGCAGTGTCTGGCCAAGTGTGCTTGCCCAACACAGCTAATGGAGCCAGCACTGCTGAGGAGCAGAATGAGATAAACTGTTTAACTTTAATTAGTTGAAATGGCAAGAGACACTTATGACCAATTGCTACTGTACTGGACATCAGAGCTCTAGGCAGTAGTAAGTGCTGGACCCCTGAGAGGTCCTATGCCCTCCCTGTCCAGGCCCTACTTCTTCCCTCAAGTGCTTTTGTCTGGGCCCCGTCTCCTGGTTTAGAACTGTGAGAGGACACAGAGATTTGGGTTTGGGCGTGGAGTTGGGTGACCCTGGCAAGTTACTTGCTTTGTGGGCTTCTGTGGCCTCTTTTGTAAAACAATGAGGGTCGTTTATTGAGCGCCTCAGTTTCCTTGCAGCTCAAAGGTCTGTATTTCTCTCAGTGAGTGCCTACTCTGACGGGGTTTGGGTGAGTCCGCCTGAGCAGCAGGGCAGGCAGGGCACATCCATGCAAGTGTGCATGCTTGTGTGGCGGGCTATGAGAGGCAGCCCTGGACCCTAACTTTTTTTTTTTTTTTTGTCTTTTTTGAGGCAGGGTCTCACTATGCAGCTCAGGCTGGCCTGGACCCTAACTTTTGAGGGGATCCTCTGTCCAACCCCACCTCACTGAGCAACAGGAGCCTAGGAAAAAGGTTCAAGGCTTGGAAAGTGGTGGCCTGACTCCTCCTGGCAGGCATTTGGCTGCTCTGTGCCCCAGCGGCTCCAACAGTGCCCAGACTTCCTTTCTGGCCACAAAAGTCCCCCCGGAAAGCCTTCTCCCCAGGCTCCAAGGGCATTGTGAGTGTGTGCACACACAGCCACCTGCAGGGCCACGTACAGCATGCGGGGGAGATGTCTGTCCTGGCCTGGATGTAGGGAGGAGAGGAGGCTGTGGCTGGACTCAGGCTTGGGCTTATGCAATGCTAAAGCTCTTAGCGAACTTTAGCAACTGTGCACGTGCACAAGTGTCAGCGTACACCGCTTGCGGAGAGAGACTTGAGGGAAGACACATCAACATTTTCTGTTTGCCCTCTGCTGTTTAAGCCTCTGCCTGCATCTGAGCACCCCAGACCTAGAAAGAGGAGGGGATCACCAAGAGAGGGTCTCCCAGCCCACATGGGTGTGGCCTGACTCTCAGCGTAGGGCTGGGGTCCAATGGTCTCCAATGGGAGCACTCCAGGCCCAGGGGAGAGAAACTCAGCAGCCAGTAACCAATGGAACAAGATCATGGTGTAACAACAGAGGATGCTGTCTCTTCCTATCCCAGAAGATGCCCAGTCCTTAGGGATCCTGGGTCACAGAACCCCCTTGGCAGTGTTGCATCAGAGTGAAACCTGCACTAGATGCATGCGGGAGAGGGCGATGAAGGCTCAAGAGCCTAATTTTCCAAACTGGAGGTGCTCAAGGTCAAGCTCTTGACCTCCGCTAGCTCTTCTCCCATCCCATGCTCTTCTGTAGGAGGCTGCCTGTGCAAGGAGGTGGTCTCTAGAAGAGGGCTCTGAAGGATGGAGTTATGAGTCAAAGGTCCTCAGGCTTTCATCAGCTCTGAGTCAGAGCGAGGGCAAGGAGGAGGGTGGGAATAACTTCAGGCCGTCTTGAGTTCCCTCGAGCAAGAGCGTCAGGGGAGAAGAGAGCCTTCCCGAAGCTGTGGGGCTCCCATACGCAGGCAGGGCTTCTCTGGACCATCGCTCTCCCCTGGAGAACAGGAGAGGTTACATCAGGCTTAATACTTTGGGAGTAGAGCTGCCTGGGGCAGGAGCTTGTCCACTTTGTCCCTCAGGTCCTTCTGAACATTGATTGCACACAGAGGCTTCACCTCAACTCCTCTTTGCCCTGTGAAGCCAGATTAGTCTGCTGAGGGCTTGGGTGTTTCCATTCTTGGGACTCAGAGAGTAGTAGATGGTCTGGGACCTTGGTGGGCTGTGGGTATGTGAAGAAGTGTCCAAGGGGCTTTTTCTGCACTGGCTCCAGAGTTCTTGCCTCTCAGGGTAGAAAAGAGTATGGATGGCTTTTGGGTTATGCAGGGTCTTGGAAAGGAAGCCTCTAGGTGTTCTCCTCCATGTTTCCGCTGGCAGACCTTGTTGCTCTACACTGATTTGGAGCTGAGATCTGGCTGTACCTGCTCCCCCTATCTCTGAGGACCTCTGTGCAGCTCTGTGTGCTTTCCACTTGAATGCAAGAGTTCCCATCCCTGCCATGTCTCCCTGGACATAGGTGTCACCGGGATGTAGCCACTCGATGGACTGGCTCTCTAGGATGGTCCCCGTCCTGTCTGAGCACTGCTTGTTTCCACTGCCTTTGAACAGGCTCCTGCCCAGGTGGGGCACTGCGAGAGCCACCCCACATGGGACAGAGGAGCAAACTCAGAGCATGACACTTACGAGACCAGGTGCAGGCAACAAGCCAGTTGTCCTGATTCCTAGCTTGAGATTATTTATAATATAATATAGTATAGTATAGTATAGTATAGTATAGTATAGTATAGTATAGTATAGTATAATATTGCTTTCAACTTTCTAGGGCTATGGGTAGCATGGGACTTGTACTCAATAAATGCTTATTGACTGACCTGGTGAGTCCTGTGTGACTTGTCAGCTTTGCCGTTCTCATTGTCATTGCCCCTTCTGGGGATAGCTGGTGAGAATGGAGGATGCCTGTGCCCACCCCACCCCCCAAGTCCCCAGAGTCAGCCTTCTCCTCTTAGCTTCTCCTAGGACTAAGACCTGAGCAGAGGAGGATGTCCATGTAGCACAGCCACCCTGATTAACTGTTAGAGAAATAAACAAGATGCTATTGTGCCGAGGGGAGAGGAGTTACATCAAAAGTATCTCAGAAAGGAAGAAAGCCAGCTTCCCCCCCTTAGATGAGATACATGGATAGGGGGAGCAGGGGAAAAAAGTGCCTGGGTAATTAACTTAATAGGTTTCTTAAAGAATGCCCTTGTGAGTGATGTTCAACACATTCAAGTGTTGACAAGAAGGCATTGAACTTGACGCCCACACAGCGGGCAGAAGCATGCTCTCCGCTCCGACACACCTTCTTTGTCTGAAACTTGTAGTAAAACTCAGTTCTGGGTTGTGAAATCTGTCCCAGGGAGTCATAGAGCAGGGGCTCGAAGGTCAAACCCCTTGCTTCTAGGTGGGATTGGGTAGGCCAGGATGGCTACCCTAGACTAAGGTCCCATGAATAAGACAGCGGAAGTGGGGTGGGGGAACCTGGACCTAGGGATGCATTTGACTTGCCTGGAACTCTCACAGGGTGGGGGTCAGGATGAAGCCTTGGTTCCTCCCTTTGAGCTCTAGCTGCTGGGAGAACAAGGGTCTGACACCCAAGAGCCTCACTGAGACCGTAGGTCTTCCCTTTATTGAGGAACTAGTGAAGAATTACAGGCAAATATGTGAATGTACATTTTCTCTTTTTCAGCAATCTGCAGTTGGAGAGAGAAGCCCCCAGTTCCTGGGGGGCAGGTGGAACAGAAGGCTCACTGTGGAGTAGGAAAGAGGTGCGTGTTGTGGGTGCCTGTGTGTTTCATTTGGAGAACACTTCAGGTAGTTTTGGTCAAAGCCCCAGGAGCATACGTCACTTGATCCCAGAACACAAGAGAGGCTTCTGCTGAGCAGCTTGCCTGCCTCCAAGGCCCTGGGAGAGGACGGTCCCAGCCTCTGTGCCTGCCGAGCGCTTATCAACCCGCTTTTCTGCTCATCTGTCATCCAGCCCTCCTGTCATCAGCCATCCACTCAGGTCCCAGCCTGAAAATTCCGATCTGATAAGCCTGAGCCTAACGTCACAGAAAGAGGATGGCCAGATCTGTGAAATGGAAAGAAAGGGTGACATGCAGGCCTTTGTGAAAGAACCTTTCTTTCTTAGATATTTAATGCAATGCTTTCAAAACAAAATAACCTAAGTCTATATTTGCCTGGCCACCCAGAGGCAGCTCAAAAGCCTGAATTGACCTCCATGGTTAATGGATTTCCAGCCTGGCAGAAAAATCAGCGCTGCTCCTCACATAGTCAGGTCCCAAGACTGTGTGTGTCTATGCATGTCTTAGGGGTAGTGCAGCAGTTGGAATTACTTATCACTCACAAATGGCAGTGCAGGGAGGCATGCCCCATGTCACTGGAAAGTGTTGGCACCAGCTCTTGCTCTGGGGCTCATTTCTGCTCAGTGAAGTCAGTTCTCACTCAGGCAAGGCCACTAATTTGCCATCTTTCAAACTCACTGAAATCCCGGTGCACTAGGACATGTGATTGAAGCAGCCCTCTGAGCAGGGCCTGCTTGTTAATTTCACACTCTGGATTCTCATTTCCTCCACTAACCCCATCTCTTCTCTCCCTGTCACCGCCCTGTCTCTCCTTTTCCTTTTAAATTTTTTTAAATGTATTTGGTACAGGGTCTACTGAGTGTTTAGGGACTCACTATGCAGATCAGACTTGTAGTGATTCTCCTGTTTTCAGCCCCCCAAGTGCTGGGATTACAGGCGCGCACCACCATGCCCAGTCTCAGTCGCCCTCTTAGTGTGCCCTGTGGGTGGGCCTGGCACAGCAGGCTGGGGATCAAACCCAGGCCACTGCGTCTGCCTAAGAAGGCGTGTTAGTCCGCTGAGCTATCTGGCCAGCCCTTGTCTCTCTTTTTCCTGATCACCCATGCTGCACTTCCTAAAAGCAAACTGAAAAGGCTCGTCACTTCTGTACTTGCCTGTTTGACCCAAGTGTGTACTGGGCGAGGGGCCTGGTACCCCAGCTCAGCACACACCTGCTGAGCACTGCCTGCTACAGTGGACCCAAAAGTGCATAGTCCCATGAGCTGCCCTTAAGGAATGGCCAGCTCCCAGGAAGTGCAGAGGTGTCTATACCATCCCTGAGCTTCCAGAGATGGGCTACTCTGTGCTTAGGAGCCAAGAGGGAGCTGCAAGCACCCCAGAAACAAGCAGGTTGCCTCCTTTTAGCAGCTAGACCCCACCTATTCCAGCAACAGGATCTCAGGAGCTGTGTGGCCCTCTGCAAGGAGTCAGCGTCCAGAGTGCAACTTCTTTTTGCACTGAATGCTTTTTGAAAGTGATTCTTCAAGGCACCTGGCCTGAGGGATGAAGGCAGATCAGTGATGCCGTAGGTGTGTATCATGGGGACAAAGGACACTGGGAGGACTTCAGAGCACGCAGCTCCTGAGCAGCTGCCAAGAGACTAGGGTCGAGGTCCAAGGCACAGCCCTCCAGAGTGGCCCGGGGGGGACACCACCTATTGAAGTCCTTCCCAGGCCACAGCTACTTGGCCGGGAGCAGGGAGGGTAGGAGCCGGGTTCCATGCTTTGCTATGCTGGTGGCCGCTTCAACACAGGCTTTTAGACTGAGACGAAAAGTCTAAGAACTAGACTTCCCCACCCCTGCGTGGGAGGTGTGAGGGGCTGGGGCAGGCCAGCAGGAAGTGAGCGCAGAGGGGCCGCCTGGACAGCTGTGCAGGGAACAGAGCACATCTGTCTGGGTGTGAGTCTGCTGGGGCCCCTCCCACCACCTCTACCCAGAGTCTACACGTTCATTGACAGGGTGTGGGCTGAGTTTGGGTCCCAGATGGGGAACATGATGGGAAAGGAAAGTCTGAAGATAGAGACTGGGACTGGGGTGTTGCTGGTAGGGGATTTTCAGATGGAAATAAAGAATGTCTCTGGGTTATAGGGGAGACTCAAGGCAAAGCAGAAGTTTGTTGAGTGAATAAATGATTTCATAGCCTGAACTAATACAGGTTTCCTGTTTCGTTCCTTAATTTTCTCTAATTGGCTTCAAGTATTGCTGGGAACGCTCATGTCAGGTAGACACCTGGGAGAGATCTTTGGGAGATAGAAGAAGAATCAGACTTTTCATCAGGAATTTGCCTGCAGGCAGGGGCTGGGGTATAAGGTGAGTAAGCCGTTTGCTGTTTTTTAGGGAACAGAGCAGGGAGGCTCACTGTCCTACACTCTGGCTTGGTGTCTTGGCCATTTGAGTGGTCTCTTTGGGACAGTCGACCTTCCCTCTGTGCAGAGCTGTCAACTGTTTGGTACAAGCCAGAGAGGCAGGAAGGACAGATCCCACAGATCTTGGCAGGTTCAGAGGCCAACGGCTCCTCCACACACATTATCTCCGTCACCCCTCTCTGGTCTTCACAGTGTGTGACAAAAGGCGGTG
Organism: Ctenomys sociabilis; assembly: GCA_004027165.1. NCBI lineage: Eukaryota > Metazoa > Chordata > Mammalia > Rodentia > Ctenomyidae > Ctenomys > Ctenomys sociabilis. The sequence goes on from PVKA01004642.1 coordinate 51,247, forward strand.
GGATCTTGAGTGGGATCTTGAGTCAGTGCTCAGCTCTTCTGCCTGGGTGAGTCGTTTCTCCTTTCTGGGCCACAGTGTTCTCATCTGGAAAGTGGGGAGCCTAGGCCAGAAGACTTTGGAGACCTCGCCCAGGCTATTACCTCTCTGGGATTTGGTAACCTGGTGACTAGGGGTGTGGCGCTTGCTGGGTATCATGGAGTCCTGAGTACCGGGGCTGGGGCTATTCCCTCTTCTAGGAGGGAAGGAGGAGAGCACAAGGGGCTCCCCCCTCTCACTGACTTCTGGGATCCCCCACGTGCTGCACTGGCAGCTCTTCAGGCTTGATGAAGTCAGAGTGACCCTTGTGTGTTTCTCAAGCTCCTCCCCCTGTTTTTTTGTTAGATGCAGAAAAAAACATCAATAGGTATAAGGGAAGAACTGAAGGCCTTGGAGCTCAGGGCCCCCAAAATAGGACGCAGATCATCTTCTTTAACAGCCCCTCCATCATAGACATCATCACTCAATTATCAATATCGTCAGACGTTTACTGTTCTTCATTCAGCCACGCGCAGCAGAATGAGTGCATCGGCAAGAAAAACTGGCCGCAGGAAACCGGCTCTGTCCTAGGCCACTCTTGACGGAAGGAAGCTGGCTGGTGACACTGATCTCTGTGTAGAGGTTAAACCTGACCTTGGCAGGAAGTGGGGTTTGTGGCTTAGAGCTCCTGGATGGGCTTGGAATCCCTGGCTTCTGCCTGCTTTAACTTCATGGCACTGACAGTGTGCCCACCAGGGCACACCGAAAGGTGTCCCCTCAGAGCTTCCTGGGAGTGATTACTGCCATGGTGGACAGTGGCAGGGGGTGGCCGGGGCTGTCAGCAGCCGAGAAGCATTTGACTCCTGGTCAGGAGCATCTTCTGGGCTAAGGCCTAGAGCCGTGGGTTGCATGACTATTGTGGGATTGCAGGACAGGCGAGTGGCCTGCACTGGTAGGAGGTGAGCGGCTGGCGCCTCCTTCTGGCCCTGCAGGGCTGCAGCAGGCCTGGGGAGGCCTGGGCAGGAACCTCAGCTCTTAGGCTCTGGGAATGTGACCCTCCCTGCCCAGACAGGAGAGCCCCAGCTCCTAGGGAGCCAAATGAAGGTAGTGAGGAAGGCTGTTATGTAACCGGTTTAACTCCTCGTCAAAACTGGTGACTAATTCAGACAGTCTCGGCCAGATTGGCTTGGCAGCTTTGCTGGGAGCAGCACAGAGGCCTTGGCTGGTGTGTGGCTGGTTCTCACACCCTCTGCTGGATGAATCTCAGCTTCTTTGCTGGCCTTAGCTGTCTTAGACCCAACTGCTGTCCCATGGCCACATGGGCCAGATAGTCAGCGAGGCAGGCCTTTGCTGTGTGGGTCCAAGCCCTACCTTTGTGTCCCTCTTTGTGGTGCAAAATATGTCCAGAGGGAGAGAGTTGAGGCATGTCTGTCCCAACTTCTGGGGACAAAATGAGGTCAGGCATTTGCAAGAGAGCGAGGAGCAATCACCATTGCTCCAGGGGAAAGGTGTCCTGGAAGTACATGGCCAGCGGAGTATCTGGCCCTGGGCTTCTAGGTAGCCTGGGTAAAGCCTGGAAAATCCTGTGATCACTACCTACTTATCTCACTGAAAAGGCAGTTCATGGGCCACTCAGCTCTTCCATCCAGCAGAAGGTTGTCCCCAGGGAGAAGTCTAGGAAGTGTACATAGTGCGTGTTTGTGAGGGGCCCCGATAAGGGGACAGACAGGCCATTATAGTGAGTGTCCATGCTATGCCAGGGATTGGTAACCAAATAACCTCTGTGGTTGGAATGGTTCTATCTTCTGGATGAGGGAGTTGAGGCTGGAGGCAGGATTTGAACTCACAGCTCAAAGACTTGGAAGCCCAAGCTGGCTGTGACACTGTCTTCCCATGGCATTCCCAGCGCTGGCTCTGAGGCCCTTCAAACACTCCCACATCTCAGTGAATTCATGGCAACCACTCAACCAGCCTCAGAAGATAATGCGGCCTTGTGCGTTTCCTGCTGCTTCCTTCCGCCAAGCAGCTCACAGACATGACCTCATTCGCTCTCCCGGATCCCAAGCTAGGGCTGGGGAGGGGTGGGGAATCCCCGATGCTACTCCCAGGAGGAAAGAGAGGCACAAAGAAGTTGGGGGCCACTGCTGGCCATGCTGCCAGTAGGCAGGACAGCTGTGACTGCTACCAACTTCCCTGCTCTCTAAGGCAGCTTCAGAGCTTATAGGTGGGGAGCTAGGATCACCCCTCCAGATCCAGCAGATTGGGGTGCTCCTCTCAGGGGTGACTCAGTGACTGAAACAGCTCCAAGAGCTGGGCATGTATTGGAAAAGGAAATTTGAAATGCACTGAAACTGGATCCATATGAGAAGAAGGGGGTGTGCCGGGACTAGCACCCTGTCTTGGCTCCCTTGACACCTGACCACCGGGGCCCTTGCCTGGGCTGCTCAGGGCCTCTCTGTGTCCCTTGTCACCTTGCCAGAGGGCCTGGAGGTCAGAGGCAACTTGCTGGGGTGGAACTAACCTGGAGAAGACAGCCACTAGACACTCTAGGCTAGTCATCCACTGCTCAGCTTTTCCATCTTTCACTCAAAACCCACGGAGGCAGACTCCATGGAGGAGATGGAGCATGTGACAGATAATGATGAATTTGCTCATGTCCTTTAGCCCCATCTCTTCCGTACCAAGCATGTTTTCTGAATGTGGTTTTGAAGCAAGTGGGTTGCAAGGAATGGAGAGGTGGTTCGGTCATATGCCTGTCTTTCCTGCAGTGACTTGTCCACTTGGTCCCTTCTGCTGGGTAATCCATGTCCTCTGGGCTGTCTCTGGGTTGGCAAGCTTTCTGGACAGGCCTAGGCAGATGCTTGGGCCTCAGCAGGCCATATCTGGTATTAGTCCTAGGCCCTTTGTATGCTTCTCTTCTTTCAGCCCCGTACAAATGGGTTAGCTCACGGGCCGTACAAACACAAGCTTCTTTGGTCTGCAGGCTGCAGCTGTGGGGAGGGTAGGTCACCCAGTGTAAAGGTGGACAGGAGGTTGGGCATGGGAAAGGCCTGGAACTCCTGATTTGCTGAACTGCATGCCTTTTGGATCCCTCATTTGGTCTTCCCAGACTTAACTGTCGGCTTCACAATGGTTAATGTGGATCAGTCAGTGCTTTGTGTTAATAATAAAAATGACCCTGTGCTGAGCACTGTCTGGTGATGAGAGGCTGCTTGGGGTCTATGTGCCCATGAGTGCCCATCCTCCCCTGTAGCCTGGACCAGCCCCTCACTCCCTGGCCACGAATGGAGCAGAGGTGACTGCTGCTTTCTCTGACATCTCACTGCCTCCTCCACGTCTGGCTCTGCAGTGAGGTCAGGTTTGGGTAGGACACCCGTGCCTGGGGTTCTCTGAGATCTGTGAGAAATACGAGAAGGGAAGACTAGCTGGCTGCCAAAAGACCCCACTGTCACCCACCTGGGCCAATCTGTGGCTCAGTTGGGACGGCTCCACTGGGACCAGTTTCCTAGGCTGTCATCCAGCAGTGTGACTCACTGCCAAAGGGCAGTATCTGATCAGTTAGCTGCTGTACACCCTACCTGCTGGGGTACCGTCTTACCCCGGTGTGCTGTGCTGCTCTGTCTAGAAAGCCCTTCCACCATTTCCCCACCTGTAGCATGCTGTTTAGTCCTTTAGAAAACAGCTCCAATGTCACCTCCTCTGGGAAGCTTTCCAAGGCTACCTAGGCCTGACTAGGGCTTCCCTATTCTACATTCAGAATCTCTCCTCTCTCTCTCTCTCTCTCTCTCTCTCTCTCTCTCTCTCTCTCTCCCCCCCCTTCTCCCCCTCCCCCTCCCTCTGGTGTGGGAATTGAACCCAGGCCCTTGCACACCCTGGGCAAGCCCTCTACACCCTCAGTCCTACCTTTAGACACTTTGGTTGTCCCTTCTGTGGTGCTATTTAGGGACAAACATTAGTTGAACAGTAAGCACTGATTACACACTAAGCCTTGTGCTAGACATTTCACTTTATTATTTCATTTGATATTTACAAGTCTGCAAGGAGACCTTCTTATCTCCATTACAGACAAGGAAACTGAAGCTAGGGACAGCTAAATAACGGGGTTACTTAGCTGCTAAGTGATCAGGCTGAAATTAGAATCCAGAACACCTGACTCCAGTACTCTTCCTCATCATGAAATCATATTGCTTCCCCTACGTTTCATATAATTGCCTTAAATCATAATTATAAATTTATGGGCCTGTAAATGTCTCCTGAGCAGAGACCATGACTCACGTCCTTCTGCTACCCTAGAATATAGCACACAGTAAAATACACACAGTAGGTGCTTAATGGCTGCTTATGGAATGAGTGTTGAATAAAGAGGCTTCAAGAATTGAGGTCCCTGAAGAAAGTGGGTTGCCTGAGAATGGAGGTAGTGTGTGTGGGAACCTGGAACACCTCCAGGGCAAGGAGTCCTTAGAGGGGCCAGCCATGCTGTCTTGGGACCAGTAGCCTAGTGAGAGCAGCAGGACCATGTGTTGATCTCCTACTTGGGAAGCATCTCCAGGACTCTAGGAAGTGCCTCATGAATTGTATTCTGAGTCGGGAATGAAGGAGTGCCTGTTTAAGTCCTCAGACAACTCACACGGGAAGAGCCCACAGCCAACCTTAGAGGATGGGACATGGCAAAGGCTCTTCCTGTAGGTGAGAGCCTGGGCGCTGTGACCTTAAGCCTGACTCTGACTCATGGTCTCTGATGCCTGCCGATTTAAGAGGAAGGGAGGGAGGCGCATCTGATCTCTCATTTCGTCCTTATCCTCTCTGTCCACAGGAGGTGGGCACCTGCCTGGCCCTGAAGTCCAAAGGACTTGTGAGGTCGACCTTCCTGGATCCAAGTGGAAACAGCTGACCCGTGCAGGAGGGCTTATCCTGGGGAGCTGTGGAGTGTCATATGGGGAACAACTCTAGCATTATTACTTTTCTTTGGGGGGCTGATGGTGCCCCTGGAAGCCAACCAGAAAATGACTTGCTGTCCCGGAAGAGACCCACAGCATGTGCGGTTGCAGACATGTAAGAGAGAGGCTCAGGGAGGGAGGCGCACAGCGAGAAGACCCTCCTGTGAGCTGCATTCATACAAAATGCATTTCCCAGCGTATCCCTCTGGCCTGTCGAGGCCCTTCTGCTCGCTGCTCTGTTTATACATGATAGACAACTAATTAACAGCCGAACCTCTTGAAAGGTCTTTTCAGAGGTAATGTTCTGACAGATTATGTCAGCAAGGAGCACTGATTTGTCTAAGCATGGATCACATTGTTTCAGACTGAATGAGGTGAATATTAAACTGCTTTAAATGTACTCTTCATAAAGTACTAATTACACACTCCCAAGGGAGAACAGCCAAGGAATACTAAACAGTAGAGAAGTCAACAGAGGGTTCTTTTTATAGTATGTTGCTGGGCTCTGTGTTTTTCTGTCTCCTTTCTCGTGTGCTCTCTCTCTCTCTCTCTCTCTCTCTCTTTTTACAGTAAAATCACAGCACGCTAAAGAATACACATTTATAGCACAATGCTTCTCATCTAATTATATGGCAATCATTAGTTTTAAGCTGGATGCATTATATTTTCCTTGATATATTATGCCTAAGGCATAACTCTGCATTTATTGCCACTACTGGCAGATTTTAGTCCCCCACCCCCCTTTTTCCAAACCCAAAGTCTACTCTACCTCCCACCCTTTAACAAATTATTTAACCCCACTGTTAGTTTTCTTATTGTCTCAAAGAAAAAAATTACAATTTAAATTGGCGAAAAGGTGGGGGAACAACACACCCTTTTTAATTTAGAGAAAGAAATCACAAGGAAATCTTGTGTGTTCTAGGGAGCTGTGCAGTTTTTTATTAACGAGGCGGTGTCCTGAATACACAATCCTACTTCCCACCCCAGCAAAATTCCTGTGCAGCAAATCCTAGCAGATCACACTGAATTCCCACTTGGTTAAGCTTCATTGTCCCTCAGGGAGAAGAGATATTTATATGTATATAAATCTACAAAGCAACTGAGGGGTGGAAAGCCACGCGGTGGGGGCATTCTGCAAAATGCCTCTGCAGATGTTGCCAGAATTCTGCTGTTAGTTTTTCTCGGTCTTTGTGACAATCACCCTTGTCCCTGGTGGAGGAAAGCAAGGTCGATGTCAAGGTGCCCCAGATTCTTAGATTCTCAGTTCTGCAGGAGGAAACGGTTAAGTTCCATGGAGATGCCTGGCCTGGTATTGACCCAGCTGGTTTCTTGCTGGACATTTCTCTAGCGTGACCACTAAAGATGAAAAAGATGCCGGAGCCAGGAAGGTGGAATTACTTCCGCACAGAGAGCTGAGCAGGGTTTCTCTCCTCCTGCGGTCCTCCTTTTTCTCCCTCACAACAAAACTAAGAACTGTGGGATTCTGCAGTTGAAGAGGGTAGAGATTTTTTGCTCTCTGCTTTGCAGCTGGGGAACCTTGACCTAGCAGGACTGTGTACATCACTTAATGTCACACAGCTGCCTGCAATAAGGCTGGACCCTAGGCTCACTCCCAGGCCAGTGTTCACTTCAAACAGAACAGTCCCAAGCAACTCTTCCTTCAGAAGAACAACCAAGGGCAAAGGAACAAAGTGACAGAGTTGTCCACTCATTTGTAGCTGAATCCCTGTGACAATGTCCATAGTAAACAGCTTGTCTCTTCTTGGTTCTGGATCCCCTGTTGTGGCTGTCCAGTCATCCTAGCATAGGTCCCATGGTTAGAAGTGTTTAAAACCAGTGGAGCCTGTGGCTAGCAGTCCGGGCGTTCCATCCCGTCCTGCCACCTGCCACTGGGGAAGCAACTTTATGTTTCTTTGCTTCTGCTTCCTCCCAGGCTGAGACATGGGGATACTATGAATGCCTGCCTCACAGGATTAGCCCTCACCATTTCTAGGAGTCTCATCCCTTCTCTCAAGAGCTCTAACCCTGTGAAACAATCACCAGGAAATAATTACCTTTCCCCGCAACTATCTCGGCTATAATTCTGCCCGGGACCCCACGGATCAAGATGAACTTTGTCTGAGGGCTTTCAACCATTTCATTCATCTAAAGCTTTCACAAGGTGACTTCTACATGCTGTGGTCACCTCCTGCTCCCAAGGAGTTCACATCCAAAGGAACTTACTACTGTCACAGACTTCTTCTTCCTCAAGGAAAAGAAAGAAAGAAAAAAAAAAGCGGCCAATCTGAGGTTCCATTAAGCTGCCATATATACTCATAACGTATGGATTGGGGATGGGGATCAGTTGAATCACACACACACACACACACACACACACACACACACACACACACACACAGACACACACAGCCTCCACCTGCACCCTGGACCAACTGATCAGGCTGCCTGTGTCCCCATCTACCTCTCTGGGATTCACTCTTCTCTCTTTGGGATTCACTCTTCTCCCTTTTTCTGCTGAGCTGTGTCTTCAAACCCAGGCTGTGCTCTGCTGAGCTGTTGCTGGATCTACCACAGGTTCCTGATATGCAAATCCTCCAGAGACACGGAGTTGGCCGTTAATCCTACTGTTCAACCATGTATGTCAGGCCTAGAGCTGATTTCCTAGGAATGGGATCAGTGTTATCCTTGGCGACACCGCTATGGTTTGTGTCTAGTTCCCCAAGAGCCTTAGTCAGTCATGGAGCAGAGGTTGTGATTCTAGAGTCTATGATTAACTCATGATCCAGTGCTGGGATTATGGGTGCGAGCGCTACACCACTTCAGGCAGGTAGCCTGAATGCAACAGAAGGAAGGGGGAGAGGCTTGCTCTGGGCCACTGCTCATCCTTTTTTGCTCTTGCTGTTTAACTATTTTTTGCCACCATGAATGGCTGCCCTCTGTAATGTGCCACTGCCTTGGAGCCAGCTGAGTATGGACTGAAATTTTCATAAATTGTGAGTTAGATAGACCTTCTTTAATTTCATTTGGTTTCTGCAACAAGAGAAATGTAACTGAGACAGACACCAAGCAATCAAAGGGACCCATGTCTAGGATTCAGCGCTCTGTGGAGGTTTTCTCCAAGCTCCTAGTAATTTTATCTTTGAAGCTGTGCTTGTAAGTGAGAGTGGGTGGGCATCACTGCATGCGGTGGGGACTCGGAGCCTTCCAGGCCCATGCCTGGTCCCACCCACCCAGTAGTGACTGCCACTACCTTCTCAGTGCAGAGTGGGCATCAGACAAATATCTTGATGTGTCTTGGAGAGTGACAATGACTGCCTTTGTCCTTAGCCATGCTTTTTGCCCACCCTCAGTCTAGGGACCCAGCACATCTCTGCATGGAGCCTGCGGTCCTTAGGGTGCACCTGGCCATGAGGTTGGGGAGAGGGGGCTAACTTCCCCCGCCTTATGCAGAGCCCACTTCCTTGCTATACCAGAGCACATCGCTAGACCTGCAGGGACTTCCTTCTCACTGCCTTCCCATCCAGTGTCCCCTTGATTGTTACCATGCCTGGACTACTGTCCTTGAACTGAGGCATCTCTCTTCTATTTTTCTATGACTGCTGCTGTCAAAGCTGGCATCACACAAAACAAATATGGCCTGGTCACTCTGAGACCTCTTTCATAGGTTCCCTCCTTTAAAATGTAGGGGATTTTTTTTTTTTTTTTGTACTGGGGATCAAACTCAGGACTTTGCGCTTGCCAGGCAGGTGCTTATGCTACTGCGCTGTCTTCCCAGGCCCCTAAAATGTAGTTTTATAGCTCTCCTTTGCTAGATACTGAGGATGTGGTGGTGTCTCATACAGGTTGTGATGTCACCCTAACACCATGCCTACCACACAGTGCTTCCTTGGTGCAAGTTTGGTGAGCCATACAACCATGATCTTTAGTATTTAGGACCCAAGGGAGGGGACACACTACAGTGGGAGTCATGGGGACAGTGTGGGCCATGTCTTGGTGGGGGAACTCTTGCTTGCATCAGCAGAGCTAGACAGGCAGCCCCTTACTCTCCTTGGGGGGCCATTAAGCACACCTCTCTCCCTGTGGAGCCCTCGTTCCTCAACCTCAACCTACATCTCTAGCCAGGTCTGTTGAAGCGACACCCTCTGCTGACAAGGACATAATGGTCCCCAGGGCTGGCTACCCCTGGCCATACACATCCACGCACTGTTGGGCAATGCAGCCCATGCATAGGTCATGAACACCCGGATGATGTCACACACAGGGGAAGAAGTGGGCCGCCATCTGCCTACGGTCCCTGACTTCATGGAGGTGATGGCCTGGTGGTGATATCTGTAACTCTAAGCAGGCTTTCTCCTTTACACGAGAGGCTTGGAGTAGCCCTTCTACAGTTTGCTGTAGAGATTAAAATACACGTAAGATTTTTGAGCCTATATTAACTTCTTCTCCTTTGAAGTACAGGTGCCTGGTGTTTTGTCCCAATGAACAGGGCCTGCCCAGTAAAAGTGGCATCTGGCATGATGATGCTTTTCTTTCTCCCTCATACTTTGCCCTGTGCTCAGGGCATCACTGTCTTCCTCAGAGTCAGACATCTGGGACTTTCTGTCTCTCTGCCCCCTGGGGAGGCACAACACAAGCTTTCAGGAGGTTAAGCTGGGCTTGAGTGATCGCCTCTGCCGCCGAGTGGTTGTGTGGCCCCAGACTGGTTCTGTAAATTCCCTGTGCCTCAGTTTCTTCATTCACAAAGCAGGGAAAACAGTGCCAGGTTCCTTGGCTTGTGGTGTGGATGGAAAGGGGGCTGCACAAGGCTAAGGGTGTGACCCATGAGTTTCAGTTCCTCTGTAAGTCACGCTGAGCAGCACCGTGGACTAGACGGATTCGCTCCCCTTGGGGGCACATGCAATTAAAAAGGGGCTGCTTTCTGCAGTGCAATAAAATGATTGGGGCGAGACTTTAGTGGAGGCAGTGGGGTGGAGGAAAGAGGTATTTTCAGGGGCAGGAAGTGGCCTTCCTTTACTTCTGGAATCACACCCCTGAGACTAGCAGTTTTCAGCCTCAAAGCTGTGACACACTGGTGTGGGACCAGCAGTTGTGAGATGTATCACAGACAAACATGTTACTAATAATAAAGTGCCGCAGTTTTCGAATAATCCCCCCTTATTTTTTCTCTTTTGTAAATTCGAGGGAATTCAAGGTGATCCCTGCAACGCTGTCAGACCCGCTTTCATCCCCCTGTGATCTCTGCAGGGTAGAAGAGCTAGGACTCTGGAGCTGAGCCGGTGGTGTGGCTATCCCTGGCCCCAAGCTGCAGATGGCCGAGAGAAAGCCACAGTTGATAGCCTCCACCTGAGAGGCAGACATAAGCGCCTTCGCGAAACCAAAGCACAGTAGGCACGGGGCACGGGGAGAGAAGGGAATGAGCCGCTGCTTCCCACAGCCACTCAGCTGACTCTGGAGGCAGAGGACCGCGACACAAATCACCATCTGCCACCTAACACTGTTTACATGGTGTTGAGGACATGCTCAATCAGCAGTAACAGCAGTCCAAATAATGTCCCCATTGTTGGGGGGGGGTGGAGGTGGAGAAGAAGCAGTGGGGCCTCCTGGGATATAGAAAAAAGATAGAATCTGATCTTGGTGGTGATCCCACAGTAAAAAGCTGTGCAGGTATTCATTTGAGATCTGTATCCATGGCACATACATTTGTGGCTTCATAAAAAATATTTGAAAGCCACCATGGAGTGCTAGTATATACTGACAAGGGGTTTTCTGACAGCACCCTTTAGGAGCTCCCTAACTGTTCTAGGGCCTCAGGCAGGGTCCATGGGGTGATGATTTTAGTTTAGAACCCCTGAGAGGCAGGAGGTCCACTGCAGGCTTTGGTTTCCCCTGCAGGGACTGCCCCGAGGCCTTGCTCAGTGGCTCGACCGATGTTAGGTGCCTGAAGTCTCAGCCTCACTAGCACCAGCACTTGCATAGGTGGGCCCCTCATCAAGAATCTGTTTTTCCTCATGAAACCGTGCCACAAAGCAATGAGAGTATGCAGGTGCCCAGAGAGTATTGGGAAGCATCCCTTCCTGTTCCGGAGTTTGGGGTGCTCAAAGGAACTTCCAGTCCTGCATCAGATGCACTATGAGGAGCCAGACAGGCATCTCCCATCCTGGCCATCCAAGTGACTGCTCCTGGGCCACCCATGTGGAGCTCATTTTGTTTGCTTTGTGTGTTACTTTTCACCCACCCCCTCGGTTGCCGAGGAAACAGTGATGCAGCCCTGGACAGGGACTGGGCCCAGTCAACACAGTCTTCTGAGGCAGGTACAGCGAGGTAGGCCCAAGGAAGGCTGGTGGGGTGTGGTGGGGACTCAGGGCAGGGTGGGGTTGGCAGTGGGGAGGAGGGCTGGTTGCAGGCCCCAGAGGCCAGAGGGAACAGCCCTGCCCATCCTGATGTTGTGTGGCCTGAGGACATTGGTCTCTAAGGTTCTACTACATCCAAAGCCTCTGAGACCACAGTGGAACCATGAACCAGGTACAGGGGGTACCTGGGCAGTGGGCAGTTGGGGAGGGGGCACAGGCTGGAAACTAGGATGTATGAGGCCCTTCTTTATGGGAGACATGCACCCTGTGTCCTCCAGGGCTTGGCTTCCTTGATTCCCACTCTGGTCCGGGGGGCCCTGCAGACCTGTCATGGCCTCTTCCAAATAGGCAGCCCCGATGCCCAGGATAGGAAGCTGATCCGGCTCTTGGGAGCTCAGGCCTTGGGATAAGGATGTTCTGAGCTTTGTCCTTGTCTCTAGGCTGCCCTGCAACCTGCTGAGTTGACCAAGAGCCTCTGCATCAGTGCTTCAGGTCTCCTTGCAAAGAGACCCCCTGCAGCCACGTGATGGCCTTTCAAGGTGCTGCCAGCACTGGACACCACAGCCGGACACGAAGCCGACCCCCTCCCCACAACTGCCCACTTGTGCTTGCTTATTTCCTTCTCCCCCACTTGCAGAACTTTGGAGTTATTTTTGATTCATCTATCTCCTTTGTCACCCCTATCAAATTCCTTCAACCCTTCCTTCAAAATGTCCCTAGCATACGTCCCTTCCTGTCTTAAAAATAGGGCCAGCGACCTGCTTAGGCAGATGCACAGGCTGGGATTCGGTTCCCCGGTGTGCCATGCCAGCCCTGTCCCTGGGGCTCGCTGAGACCGTGACCAAGACTGGGTCCGGTGGCACACACCTGTAACCCCAGCGCTTGGGAGGCTGAAAACAGGAGGATCACTATGAGTCCAGTCTGTGTGGTGAGACCCTAGAGACCCTGTGCTAAATACAAGTGATAATGATGATGATAAGGCTGACGAGATAGCTCAGTGGATTAAAGCACCTGCTTAGGCAAGTGGAGGGACTGCTGTTCAATCTCCAGCACCACAAACCATGGCAGCCCCGCCCCCAGGCTGGGCTGAGCCAGCCACACACCCGCACAAAGAAGCTTCATCGGTTTCCTTTGTATAAAAGAGAAATACGCTCAGGGTAGAAAATTTAGAAAATACAGAACTTATCACCAAGAAGTAAAGCGATTACCCCCAGGTCCTCCTGCTGCAGTGCACTGTTCTTGTCGTTCGGCCCAGGCACAGCTGGCCTCTTGCCCTTGCTCACTGCCTACTTCCTGCTCTTCTTCCTTCTCTTTCTCCATGTCCCTGCTGCTCTCCTGCCCTCCCGGTTGCTAGACACTCTCTCCTTGTCCCTCTGCTGCCTTGGCCAGCCTGACCTCCTCAACACTGCCTTTGACACGCTGTTGTGGTGTTTGGAGGCAGCTACTTTTTTCTACCATGATGACACGAGCGGCTTTGTAAGAAGCTGAAGAGGGACCCAAGCTGACGTGCTTGCTCGGCACCCAGCCACGAGACCCTCCCTGCTGTGTTACGGTGCTGCACAAGGCCCTCACCACACACTGAGTGGATGCCTCTGCCATGCCCGCCGGGGGGCTAACCTGTCTTCGGGATCATAAGCCAAACAAGCTTTTGTTCTTTATAAGTGATTCCATCCCAGGTACTTTGTTAAAGCAAGGGACAATGTACTAAGACTCCCAGGATTTGCATAAAAAGTAGGCAGAAGGCAGGATCCCTTCAGGGGAGCAGTAGACACTGCAGGAGGTGGTCAGATCTGTCACTTTGACTGCAGCCCCCCCCTCCCCGGCTCTTACCCTTTCTGTCTAATCCTGCTTCTCAAACCTGTGTGTTCCATCCCTCCTCGGGCCTCTGCTTCCGCTGCACCTCCTCCAGCCTTCTCCTCCTGACACTCAGGAGTCATACCTCAAATGCCTCTTGGGGCCGGGCAGGTCCCCCGACCACGTCAGTGGACGGGGTGAGCTCTGTGGGGAGCAGGAGAGGCCCTGGGTCTGCCAGACTTTCCTCTAGATCATTAAATGCAGTCTGCGTTTTCAGGGCCGCTCACGGGACATGCTCCTTGCTTTGGAATGAGGTTATGCCCTGACAAACCCATCCTAACGAAAAAGGACCCTCATTCGAAGATTGATTCAGTCCACCCAGCTTGCTGCACATCAGCCTAGCAGCACAACAATTCCAGCACTGGTGACTTTTCTCCTGGCTGTGGGCCTGACTGGGAGCTGAGGCTCCTGCCACCGGCCAGCATCACAAGCGTGTTCCCTGGAGACTCTTGCTAGCCTGGAAAAGGATCACAATTCAAAATTCCAAGCATGGTTCTCTTGAGCGTGGACTACATTTGCATCAGCCTGATGTCAAACACCATTGAGTTGAACCATTGGCAAGTCAGGGACTGTGTGTAACGCAGTCACCACTCACTGTGGTGTCCTTGCCCAGGCAAGAGGAGAGCAGTCCACCTGTCCACCATGCCATTCCTCCTTGGGAGAAGTCTGTGGCTGCGCCCACTCGCCGGCCACCCCTGGCTCATCCTGGACACCCATGAGGAGGCGTACCTGCCCTACAGCCCAACTAAGGTCTGTGCTGTAGTGGAAGATGCGTTTATCCATCCATCCGAGAAGGATGTAGCGAGTGCAGATCCTGCAGTAACAAGTCACTTACACTCTCCAATCCTCGCTTTCCCACCTGTACCATGGGGATTAAAGGAATTCTCAGCCTACCCACTTGTCAGGAGTCATTGGAGCTGTGCATGTGAAAGCATTCTGGAAGTGGAGAAAGCTTTGTGAAGTGCCATTAGCGTCTCTTTTCCTCTGCTCAGGGTTGCTAGCCTGTGTTTCTAAATAGTGGGCGCTGGCTGCCTGCAGTCCAGAGTATGTGTCAGGCATTTAATAAAACATATTTATGGTCCCTCCTTCAATAGAGGATCTGCATAGATTACCACACCACCGTATGCAATGAAATAATAACATAGTGATGTTCATAATGACAAGTGACCTTGGCACAGCTCCGACTCCCGGCTCACTGTTCTCCTGAGAGCTTTATGATCATTGCCTCATTTAATTTTCACAATAACGCTGTGCAGAAGGTACCATCCCTGCCGATGTTGCGCAGATGAGGAATCTGAGGGTTAGTGCAATTAAGCAACTTCTCCAGGGCTGTCGGACTGGTGAGAGGTTTGGACAGGACAGGGAAATAGCTGGCACAGTGGGGAGCCTGTCGCTTTGGATTAGGTAGAGGTAGTAACTGGAAGCGTCTCAGGCGAACTGTAAGTACCCAGGAACTCATGCCTACTGCTACTGGGTGCTACGCCCATTCTATATTTAATTAAATCCTCATAGCAACTCTGTGAGGCAGGCATTCTGGTGTTCATCTTACAAATGAGCAAAGCAGCAATCGGAGAGAGAGAGAGCACAGCCACTCAGGGATGGACAGGCTGCCTTGGGACCCAGGCTCACCTGTCTTCTTGAGCCCATGGTCAACTTGGGCAGCTCATAAGCCTTCTCTCACACAAGCAGGCCAGATGCCTTGCCTTATATTTGCTGATGGTCCTTCCTTGGGCCTATTATCAGAAGCTTCCTTTAAGGCCTTCAAGGCATCTCCATTGGAACCCAACTCTCTCAATACCTGAGCAGCTCCCGTAAACCTCAAGGGAACAAAGACTTACAGAACCTACACTGGCCTTGCCCACCCTCTACCCATTCCCCCCCACAAAGAAAAATGAAAGAATCTGATAATTACTTCTATCTACCACCCAACTGCACTAATTACCAACCTATTTCTTCACAGTGTGACAGACACCAGCTCTGGAAAACACATAGAGATAAATTAGCACTAATTGGTTTTCCTCTGGCTGTTTGAATTAGTATTTAAAGCTCCAATTACAAAGCAGAATAATTGCTATTAATGTCCTATCACAGTACAAAAGGCAGTTCTCTTGAGAACCAGCCCAGGTGTATGATTACTCTGATTACAGCATATTTAACCTGGCTCGTTAAGAGGGAGACACAGGGGATGGTTTCAATATGGCGGATGGGCCACTTCCTGCAAGGTGGAGGAGAGCTTGAGGGGAGGACTGTGGTTGGAGGGAAGGGGAAGGGAGGCGAAGGGAAGAGAGAAGTGGGGGATTTGGGGGTAGAAGCAAGAAGGGTTTTTCAGCTGAGCTCCTGGGGTCTCTTCCTTTGGGGATCTTCCAGGGACCAGCCTGCTTCATTCCCTCCAGGACTTCCTGCTCACACTTGGAGCCAGCAGAGGCCTCCTCAGCCTCACAGCCCTGTGAGGGACGGTCACATCAGCTATTACCAGTGTGTGAGTGGGAGCTTTGCCTCCATGCGCACCTCCATATTCTGGTGGGTTCTCTCACTGGGGAGGTCCCCACTTTACTTCCTCCATCCCCTGTATCCTTCTCAGTATCATTTTCCCCTGTTTCTCTACCAGGGATATTTTCTGCTCTGTGCAGAAGACTCTGGGAGCGATGAGGGTGGGCGCTACATGAGGACACTTGGGACAGCTCTTAGAAGGGCGGCTCAAGCAGACTTGTGGCTGTCGCGCGCCCCAGCTAGATGGGGCGTCCTCCAGCCTCCACGGTGGGTCAGTTGCTGTGGTTTGAGCTGGATCTGCCCCTAGCCACTCTTTTTTTTCATTTCTTACTTTTTAATAACTTTCCTTCCTGCTTCTTGTCTGTCTGTCTGTCTCTCTCTCTCTCTCTCTTTTCTCTCTCTCTCTGCTTCTACATCCTGCCTTCCTATCTGACTCCCCATTGCCCAGATCTCCCCATTCACTCTGCGATGCGAATAGCTCAATGAGTTCTTTCCTGGAGCAGTTGTGTTTAAGAAGGGAGGGCTATGTTTAACCCAAAGAAATGAGTCACTAATGGTGAACTTTCAGGCAAACTGAGATGATATTTTGTGGGGGAGCGTGAGGATGTCACAGCGCTCTTCAGAGCCCCCCAGACAGCTGTCTACTCGCTGACACACTGGCTTGGTGTGGGCCTGTGCCAGGCGCAGTCTCAGCCAGAGAGGGAAGGAGGAGATTCGCAGAGAGAAAGGCAGAAAGATAGGCATCACTTGTGGACCACCAAAGTTCCCATGAACCTGGCTGAGGCTTTGATCCTGAATGTCAAGGTCACCTCATGAGGTGTGTGGGGTCCCCATCCTGGAGCAACTGATGGTAAAATCTCTGTCTCTTCTGTCCCTACCAGGGAGGCCAGGTGTATTTCCTGGGCAGGGCACCTTTGAGGCCTGTCACTCTCTGTCTTCTGTTGCCCTATCTTGCCATCCTAGACCTCTGTCTGTGCTGCTATATGGAAATAGACCGATGTGACTTTCTCTTGCAAGACACCCCTGCAGATCTGCTTCATGCCCTTCTGGGTCCTTGACCCTCTGAGCCTTCACCCAGGAAGCTCTCCTCCCCAGGTCCTGCTATCTTCTGTGTGCCTCCTCCCCTCTGCATTTGGGGAGAGACACACAGGACAGGGGGCAGAGTGGCATCTATGGAACTGGACTGGGCCCAGCCCAGGCCTGTGGCACTTCAGCCTTTTCCATTGCCTCTCTGTCCTTGGTTTCCCACCTGCACCAGGAGATGGATGCTAGGTCCCTTCCAAGCTAATGCTCCATATGTAGGGCTCTCCTCTCCTTCCCCAGGAGCCCACCTGTTTCCTTCTACCCAAGCAGCCTGAATCTTTTGGCAGGATTCTTCAGGGACCCTGGAGCCCTGAGAATGTTGGCAAGGGAGTTCCAAAAATGGGCAAAGAAAAGGCCTCCAGGGCCCGTCTGCCAGGCAGAAGCCCCTGGGTGGTCTCTGTTGGGTGGGCCCAGCTGTAGCAGCCCAGGCAAGGAGCAGCACTGCCAACTGATCCCTCCTTTACAACCATGCTGGGAGGGATGTGCAAGGGCCTGTGGGTGGTGTTCACGTATGGGGGGGGGATTTCTTTTTAAGAGACAAGGTGGGTGGAATGGGGGATGCCAGCTGGCTGTGGGCTCTATTTCTACTGACAAGGCTTTACCCTGTAGGTGTGAGGAATTCCAATTAAATATGCAGCCTATTTGTCTGTGTGTGGGAGAGGGTTTGCTGGGAGGGAGGGGGACGGAGGCAGCGCCTCTGCGGCATACCAGCAAACCAGAAATTAGCTCCGTTCATCACAGGCACACGGGGCTTCCCTCAGCCTTCCTGTGCACTCGCAGGAGTGGCGAGAAGGAGACAGACAGAGGAAGTGAGAGAGAGGTTGGGGAGGCGGGTTCCCTGGCTGGAAGGGCTTCCGGAATCTCTGAGTGGGCAGGAAGGATTGCCCGACTCCTTGGCTCTTTGGGGGAGTGTTCCCATTCTAGAGGCGCTGGCAGTGAGCTCCTATGGGCCATCTGTGCCCCCCAGGGGTGGCCAGGGTGGTCTGGGATAAGAGGCGAGGTCTCTGGTACACATGAGGTCTGTGCCCTACCTCTCAGGTGGGTGGCATCTCTGCACCCTGCAAAGGACCGCTTGAACCTATCACCCTTTCTTCCCTTGATGCCTGAAACCTTACTGGAGGCAGTGGTCTATCAACAAGGTGGAAGCACCAAGGCCGGGGCTCACATGTTGAGTGGAAGGACCAGACCAGGGTGTCTTAGGGGCATAGCAGTCCTCAGGAGCCATGGCAAACACTTTGCCCTCCCTCCACCTCTTTTTGCTCAAGGATGGGATCTGGTAGAAAATACAGATTCCCCAGGGTGTTTCAGCTGAGAGTTTTGACAGCTCCTGAGGTTCCTGCAGGTGACACACTTGGTTGTCACTGGTCCTTCCTCCAGGAGTCCATGCCACTCTCCTGCTTCTCCAGTGCTAGTTTCTCCTCAGTGATCTTTGGATGTTATTTCTCTCTCTGTCAGCAAACAGGTTCCACCCCACCCCTAACTCCACTACTTGCTTCTTGAACACTTAAAATACAGTCCCTTATTGGTCTCAGTAACTGGATGGATTTACTAGCAGAGAGGGGGAACAGTTGGTTGTTTCTCTTTCTGATTAGAGAATTCAAGTTGTTGGCTGAATAAGCCAACGCCAGCCAATGCCATCTTCTCAGAGAAGCCTAAAGTAGAGCCTGCTTCATGCCACCTGCTAGGGTGGCATGGGGGCATGGTCTGGCAGCTGGTGAAAGGGTCAAGGGAGAGCAGGCCTGGTGGAGAGCTGGCATGGATTCTGGGCCCAGGGGGCACCACCATAGGGTTCCAAGAGTGTTATAGAGCACTGGTCTCCTGGACAAGGGACATGGACCAGGCCAGCTGGTGAGCAGCTGGGAAGAATTCACCCCCTGCCTCACCCTCCCTGATTACCTCTTTATTCCGAGGCCCCTATTTCCCACCCCTCCTTCACTTTTCCATCCTCCTCTTCTCCTTCTGTGGCATATCTGACATTTACAGGATGGAAAAAGAGGGTGTGGCTCCCATAGTGCACGGCGGGCTGCTGCCATAGCCCCAAAGGTGCTCTTTTGGAGTTTTGCATTCGGTGTCAGAAATGTAAGACTCCAGGTTTCCTGGAGGACAGACAGCCTGCCCTGGCTACTCTATTCCGTTTGTCTCTTGCTCCTCCACTTTGACAGAAAGATGGCTTTTAGAGGAGAGGGTTGGGTGGAGGTGGTGGGGATCAGAAAAGGAGAGAAAAGGGTCTATGCCTTGGGAGTACTGAATAGTAATGTGGACATTTTCTGAGGTGGGAACCCTGCTGGCCCGTTACATCATGTGGAGCTGGCAGAGAGAAGACACAGTTATACCCAGACAGAGCGTGGTGCCTTGCCTAGGCCTGGGCTGGGGTTGTCCTCAGCGGGTGTCAGGGATGCTGTGTGGCCCGTGAGGCTCAGGGACAGGGCCAAGTGCCTTCTTGTTACCCCTCCCACTTTTTGCTTTAAGCACCTGGGACATCAGATGCTGCATAGATCTCACACATGACACTAACACTGGCCTCTACGATGTCATAGGTTAGAGTAAACATCTCTTAGCATTAGGAAGAGACTGTTTATGCTGCCTAAGATATGGGTTCACAGGCCCCTTGAAGAGAACTGGGCTTCAAGCCTAGAACAGTGTGGCCAGTCCAGCACCGAAGTGTTTCCCTGAGCGCAGCCAGGAAGTTGGGGAACACGTGGGCTGCAGGTTGCCACAGGGAATGCCATTAGGAAGGACAGCTACGACCTCCCTGGAGGAACCAGGTGGGATTTGTGCTGTATGGGCTAGTGGCATCCTTCTTGGCTTTGAGAGCTACCTGGGCCAGGGAGGGGGAGACATAGTGCTGAGACCTGCAGGAGGATCAGGCCCTGGGCCCTGGAGGAGAGAGGCAGGCCTCTGCTGCTGCTGGGGCCACGGCTGATAGGGTCTCCTGGGACAGCTGAAGGAAGCCCAGAGGCTCAGGGCCTGGTTCCCACCCTTCTCAAGCTCCCCAACCTGCGCAGCTCTCCCGTGAGCCTGGAGCTGGGGGCGGTTAGGGCACGGGGAAATGTTGTGAATGGCAGAGCTGCTCTGAGGCCCCAGCCTTCTTCTTGAGAGGGAGGAGAGAATCCGACCATGAGGTGTTTTCCTGGCATGCAGGATAACCTTGTAGGAGGCAGAGGGAATCCAATTAGACACACGAGGCTGGGGAGGCTGGGGAGCTGAGGCAGCTGGGGGTGTGGGGAAAGGTTGCTTTTCCCTCCCTGGCTTCCTAGTCCTCCAGGAGACATTGCAGCCTGGCTCCCTCTGCCAGCTGCCCCCCTATTCTGCATCCCCTCCTAGGACCACCACTCCATCTAAGGGTGGAACAGTCCTTTCCAGAGAAAAAAAGACAACCTGGAGACAGCTGCACTCCCAGAGAGCAGCCACCACTGGCACCTTTGCTTCTCCACTGGCCCCTGGACCAGGGATGGGGGCTGGGAGCCAGCTACACCTGGCTCTCTCCTTGTCCTGAGTTTACCTGAACTCTGGTGCAAGTGTCCATGTCACCTGTTCTGCTAAGGCTTAGCACAGATGAACTGATGAGTGACCTTACTCCTCTCAGATTCAGTGTGCCCAGCTTTCCCCAACAACCTAATCCATGAGCTGCCCCCTAAAGCCTGGGGCCTGCCTATGCTTGGTGCCCTATTCAGCCTCCTGCAGAGGCAGTGGGGGAGGGGCTGGCAGGAGCACGTGTGTCATAGGTGACGCCATGTGACCTTGGACAGGGTCTTGGCCTTTGTGAGCTCTCAGCCAGCTGTGTCCCCCTGCTATTCCGGCTTCTCTCGCCTGTGGCTCTGGATGGCGATGAGCCCACAGATGTTGGGAGCCAGGGATGGGACTCTTTCTACTGAGCCAAACAGGCTTGAGTGGAGCTCTTCTGGCAAGCTTCTGAGATGGCTCTCGAAGTCCTGCCTTGTTAGATGCTAGGCACTGAGGTCACTATTTTTTTTTTTAAACTTGGTTCCCTGTATGTCCGCTGGATTTATTCTTAAAAAGAGTTCCTGGGATTGGAGGGATAGACTGCCCTGGTCTTCTCTCCCTGTTCTAGGTAGCCATCTGAAGGCCATGTGTGGTTTTGATGGGGACATTTGAAGGGAACCTTTTTGGGAAAGGCCAAGTCCTTGCCAGTGTCAGCCCTGCTTCCCCTGCCCTCCAGACCCTGACTCCTGTCATCACGAGCAGGCAGGCTGTCCTTGGAGGTGTGAGGAACTCCAATTAAGCGTTCAGCCAGTCTGCCTGTGTGGGGGTCTGGGCTGTGGGGGTGGCAGTTCTGCGCTGGTGCGCTGGTGCTGTGACTAAGCCTCACATCAATTATGAGCCTCTGGGGAGTAGGTGGTAGGAAGGTGGGATGGGGAGACGGGGGAGGAGGAGGACGGGGTTTCCTCTCCGAGTCAGCTGCCTCGTGGCTGGCTCCCCGTGGTGCTAGAGCTTAGAGATATATTGAGGGGCCCCTGACTTGCCACAGAAGGACCCTGCCCTGGGGAGGACCAGAGCACCTTGTATCTGGACATGTTTTCTGAGGACCCTGATATCCCAGGCATTCGTTCTCTGAGACAGCTGCTGCCAGCCTCCATGTGCAAATTCTGTATCTGAGGAACGAAGAAGTGACTTGTCAAAGGTCACCACTTAAGATCAGGTTGTTGTGGACATGTGACTGTCACCCCAAGACTGAGGGGTTTCCAGGTGCCATGGAAGCCACCAGGCAGAGCTCTAAGGGGCTCAGCAGAGGATCCAGGTCACAGGTCACAAGTACTCTCTGGCCCAGAAGGAGAGTGGGGGCTGGGCCAGAGACCCCCCCACTCTGCTGTCCATCAATAGGTAGAGTTCTTGGGAAATGGGGTGGTGTCTCTAGGGAAAGTGTCCATCAGGCAAATGTCCTTCACTTACTTCTGTTGTGCCCCTAGCCCTGTGCTGCCCACCAGGAGGGGCTGGGGAAGCCAAGTCCCAAGGAAAGAGGCTCAGCTGAGCCTTGAAATTCAATAGCAAATACAGGAGGTACTGAGGATTCTGGGAGCAAGCCTGCTGGGTCTGCTTGGCTTGGGAGAAGCTGGATCTGAGCCTAGGCTGAGGAAAATAAGCTGCTGTGGCATTAGAAGAAGGGCTGGGACAGCTCTGCATTTCTATGGTGTCTGCTGAGAGGGACAGCACAGCACGTCTGTCCCTGGGACCTAGAGGACCTTTTTAAGAGTCAGTATGAGAGAAATGTAAGGAACTGGAGCTTAAAAAGGAGCAGAGGCCTTCCCCACCTGTGGGGCCTCTAGAAAGATGGCAGATCACAGTCCTTGAACACCACACCACCATATTCTTCGTGTCCTAGGCTTCTGAAGCATGAGCATACGAAAGGCAGTTAGCTTTTACTGTCCAAGGAGGACAAGTGAGAAGAAGCAGGACTCAGTGGCCCCCCTGGGAAATTTTGCTGGGGCACCCAGAGACCCTTGGGGGAGAGGACTGATGGATAAAGTGCGGGGATGTTAGAGCCAGGTAGGTTCCATGGTATCTTGCCTTTTTCATCTGAGGGAGGGGATAGGTCATAGTGTCATTCATCCCTCAGGCCTTGGTCAAGTTCATTAGGGATGGATGTCCTTGTTCCACAAGTTCCACAGCTGGGAGAATGGAAAGCCAGCTGCACTGACCATACTGCCCAAGCCCCAGGTGAGGGCTTCTGGGTAACAGGATTTCATTGAGCCTGTGAGGTCTCATGGTTCTCTTGGGCTGCTCTCAAGAGAATCTCCCAGGGAAATGATCGCTAGGGTGGGAAGAATGAGGTCTGAAGGCCCATTGAAGGCTGTACCTGCCTCATGCCCACCCAGCAGACTGGCTACCAGGGTCCAAGAACATAGATGGACTTCAGTGATGGTTGGACTCCAGATCTGGAGTGTGTCTCTTGCCATTCTCAGAAGACCTCCAGGCTTCCTGCTGGCTAAGAGGGACCAGTGCAGGGCCAGGCCTCTCATGTGTCTCCTTCTGCCTGCCACTGCTTGCACACAGCTGTCTTAGTGAATTACCCCAAGACCTCATCACTGGGCTCAGCCATTTCCCCAGGGTAGCACAGTTGACAAGGGCTAGTGTCAAGGTTCCCATCTGCAACTCTGTCTTCCCAGTGGATGACCCTTGATTGCAGGGTGGAAATGATCCTTTCTCACCCAGCAGGACAGACCCTGGACAGCATGCTCTAAGCAGAGGCCGCACAGTTGTCAGGGTCTACCTTGGAGGACAGGATGGGGCAGCCCCTCCTCTGTGACCTGCCCTGCCCACGTTGTTGGGGTGCTCTTGGCAGTAAGAGCTGGGCAGGCACTCCTCTTGGCAGTCCTGTGGAGGAGCAGGGAGTTCCGGGAGAATGGGGGGGGGGGGCTCGGCTGGTGGAAACTCCCCGGGGCGGCAGGCTTGGGGCTGGGAGTGGGGAGGAGGGACGGGGGTGGGTTCCAGGCTTTTCCCCACACTTCCTCAGGGATCGCTTTACATAACCAGGGCTGCTTAGTCACCGCTTTTTACTTTTTTTTTTTGGAAACAATTTTCTCAGCATCACAGCTCCCTGTCTCCATCCCTTACTAGTCACCGGTGCTAGGGAAGTCCCTTTTCTCCCGTTCCCTAGGCAACCCAGCACATTTGCTTTTCAAATGCTCCAAGGCCTGGGCGGGGGTAGGAGTTCCCTCCCCCTGTACCCGGCCTCCCACACAGCCACTCCTGCCTCAGTTGACTATGTCAGGAGGCCCAGCCACCCGGAGACACCTGGAGAGACCCCACTTCCTGTCTGGCTTCAGCCCCTCTTCTGGACCCTCACATTTCTGCTCCTTGAGTTTGGCTCAGGCTCAGAGCCCCCGGCTCATGTCCAGAGGTGCCCATGTTGGACTTTGGATATGGCTGGCTGGGCTTGTTTCTTGCTGGGGGAGCAAAGGAGCAGGCCAGGCAGTTTTGGGAGGGGACAGGGCTGGTCCTGTCTCAGCCTGGAGCAGCAGGCTACTCCCACACCCTAGGTGCCAGCCTGAGGACCTCATTTCTCCTCTTTATTCTTGGTGTACGTGGAGCAGGACAGGCTTTGGGGTGGGGTGTGGGCATCTTCTTCCTCTCCAGCTCCTGTGCCATTGCCCATGACAGTCTTGACAAGTCAGAGAAGCCCCAATGGCTTGGAGGACTAGACTCGGGGAGCACAAGGCAGATGTCTCAGTGTAGATGCCACAAACACTGGGCAGAGGCTGTGGAGGGCCAGACCCCACACATGCCCATAGATATGCCTTTAAAAAGCCATGACGTTGATCTTAATGACGCAGACACTTGACCAAGGCCTGATGCTATGGATTACGGGCATTCCTGTGAGCTACAAAAATAGAGTAGTACAAAATTATAGAACATATGGGAATGTTTCCTTCATTCAACACAATGTTTGTGGAACACCTACTGTGTGCTGAGCCTTATGCAAGCCATTGAAAAGTCACTGGGGCCCAGACCCATGCCTCCAAGGGTGTGAAAATGCCTGGGCCACCAGGGGGTTTCAGAGAGCTATAGATTTCAGACAGTGGCCAGAGCCCCATATGGGAAGCTGTGTCCAGCGGCCTCAGGGGAGTGTAGGTCTTTGCCAAGCAGGAATTGTTAATCTAGGATTCATGAATGGGCTCAAGGGATGGGTGAATGATCAGCAACCACAACGCTGTGCACTTCGGCGGTGTTTGTGTGGGGCTTTCTCTAGGGAGCAAGCCAACACGTTCATCTAGCTGGGGTCTCTGGAGCAATAGAGCTCTGTGTGAGGAGATCTAGTTTGGCTGCTCCTTCTGACATCCTAGTGGCCAGTGATCTAGGTGGAGCTGAGGTGGTGATGCTAGCATGCTACTGCTGATAAAAAAAATGCGTTCCTCTGCCACGGTTTCCTGTGGAAAAACCATGTTCCACAAATCTTATCCTTGATACCTAAGAGGTTGGGCCCTGCTGCTCTGAAACATTAAGGACTCTCTCATGGAGGCTGATCTGGAGTATCTGAGAATGAAAGTCTGTGTGTACATCCTACCTAGAGGTTAGTGTCCATGCTGGTAACTTCGTAACCAGCCTCCCAGGACTCCTGGTGTTGGTTTCTGCCAGATTGTAGGGAGACCTTGGGAGCCCCCGCCTGCCTTCCCAGAACCATAACACATAGTCCCAGTCCCAGGAGTGTTCAGCTACAGCTGAGTTGCAGCCTCAGCCAGAGGGCCCTGATAGGGATATACTTCATTCTGAAGCACAGCTGACTTCTCCTGGGAGAAGAGCAGTGCTAGCTTTGACAGATCCTTTCAGGGAAGGGTTTGGACAACCTGGCATCACTCAGGGTCCTATCTCCCCCTTTCTAACCTCACCTGCATTGCCTCTTTTACTTGGGTCCTTTCTCAGGCCTTCCTTGACAATAATTGAGTATATTCGCTTTGCTGCTTTCCCTCTGAGACCACAGATGTGGCTGTCCAGCTGGGACAGCAGGTGTGTATGGACACCCAGATCATGGGATTTCTGTGTGGGCAGCTCCTCCTTGCGTCCGACTCACAGCTGGGATCCCTGCCCAGTGTCAGTTCTTGGGGCTCACCTATTGGGAGTCACAAAGGACAAGGCCTACCAAGAGCAGCTGCCCATCTGTCCTTTGAGGCTTCCCAAAGTCTTCTCATGGCAGCTTTCTCATGGCTGATGGTCACAGCAAGAGGCCTGCAGGACCTGGGTGGGGTCACAGGCCAGGATCCAAGCAGAATTCCACTAGGATCAGTGTTCCCCCTAGGACATCAGTCCTTGAGCATCATGCCAACAATAGTGGACAGTGCCACATGACCTATTCTCATTTGCCAGGACCTCTTGTCTACTGGGAATGGGCAGAGCACAGGCCTAGGAGTCGAGTCAGACCTGTGGGAAAAACCCAGAAAGACTCTCCAGGTCCCCTGGACCAGCAGCCTCGGGCAAGTTACATAACCTCTCCAGCCTCTGCTTCTTCCCAAGTAGAAGAAGGTCAGCTCTAGGAGTCCTGAAGTCTATGTGAGTAGTGTCTGCAGGACTATTTGCTGGCTCTCTTCAGTCCTTGTTCTTGGCACCGCCATCATCCCAACCGAGCACACGTGGACATGTAAGTGGACAAGGGTGTCAGATGGGGCCTAAGTACTGCAGGGAGAAACAGGGAAGAGCAACCACAACAATGAACACAAGCCACACCCTTGGAAAGGACGGCAGGTCAGGAATCCAAGGCAGAAGAAAGGACTCAGGCAGGCAGGAAGAGACAGAGCGCACTTTCCTTGCAGTTGTTTTAAAAATTTGTCACTGATGTTATGTATGATACTTTAGGGAAACCGAGGCGGCAGGGTGGCTGGGACCGGCTTTCTAGCCTCGAATTCCGACCCCAATGCCAGTGACTACATGTGACCCTGCAGCCAGCTTCCCAACCCCCCACCCCATCCGGGGAGAGAGCGTTGTGCCAGGCTTGGGTGCTGCCAGCCGGGAGCCTGATTTAGCACACGCCTTGTTAAGAGAAGCTAATTAACAAACCTGCATTTAAATAAGCAGCCGCCCGGGTGTTTGTAACCACCGCCTTATTGAATTGTGACAAGTTATTAGCCCTTACATGTTAAATGAAACAGAAGCATCCAGGAAAAACCCCTAAATCCAATCTGCATAAAGCAGAGTCCTGCTGAGAAAATGACGGCAGCAAAAACTGATTCACTCCCGCTTTGGGGAGAGCTCTAGGCTCCCCTTGTTCCGGGGTTACATAACCCTCTGTCACTGGAGAAAGGCAGTGAGCTGGAGGGAGGACCCTGAGAGGCGCCTGGGGCTTCATCCGGGGCGCTGCACCTTTTGGGGGTGCTGGGGACATAGATAACCTAGACCTCAAGGCACCCGTTTGTATGGGTTGCATAGGAGCTAGATGTGGTGGAAGTTCAGTTCTTTCCACTACACTGGGACAAGAATACTTGGATATGGACTGGCACCCAAGCTTTGGACAGCACTGGTGCTGCTCAGAAAGCTTCCCCCTGTATTTTCTTCAAGTGACAACAGGATACACGCAAGGGCCAAATTCAGTGGTGCCCTGAATATTCTGTTTTTTAAAAAATTAAAAAAAAGCAAGCCATTGACATGCAATGGTCCCCAGCCCAGGAAGCCAGGCCTTAGAAAATGGAACTGGGACTTCTAGGGCACTTGGGGAACCTGGCCCAGGCTCTCCTTGGCCTCTCCTGTCAGCACCCAGGACAGATCCCGTCAAGCTCCTGGGGGCGGGTAGTCTCCCCAGAGAAGGCCACACCCCTGTGGCTTGGTGGAGACTGGCTTGGGTTAGGTCTACCCTGCCACAGATCCTGCTCCTGTTCATTGGGAGGAGGGGATGAGATGAAGCTGGGTGATCAGGGGTACGACAGGTGCAGGGTGACCTAGCTCTGCCGCCTGGTAGCAGTGGCTTGGGGATGCTGCTTGTCCTCTCTGAACCTGCTTCCTCCTCAGAGATGGGAACAATGTCTGCTGGGTGGGGTCCTGCAAGTCTAGCTTGGAGGAAGTCCTAGGTGACTGCTATTACAGGAGGGAGATGTGGGGCCGTTTTCTAGGCTTCACAGCTGCCCAGGAGTGGATCCTGGAGATGACAGGGATGTCAGAGACAGGGGAAGCTGAGTTCAGATCTTAGCGCTGCACTTTACTATCTGTATGACCCTGGATAAGTGTATTAACTTCTTGAAACCGGGTTTCCCCGCACGTCTAGTAGTGTGTGCATGATTGCTTTGAAGTATCATAGGGAGAATGAAATAAGAGAGTGCATATTTACAAAGTGCCCGGCAGAGTAGAAATAGAATGCCTCCAACTCTTCCCCTCATTCCTGCCTCCTTCATCTGTCCTGTTGTCTTCCAGGGGAGGAAGAGTTAATCCATGTATTCTGGAGAGTTCTGGACTAGTAATCCAGGGAGGGTGGGCTCAGTGCGGAAGGTGCTCATGCGAGGGGCTAGAACTATTTCTGGACTTCAAATCCCCCTCTCTTAATGGGTTTTAAAGATTCACCCGAGCAGCTTGTGGGCGTGAGAAGGAGACAGTGTCTTTCTCTGCATGGTCAAACCCTCAGTGGACTGATCAGAATTACTCATCAGGGGACACACGGACCCCTGGACCAGGTGAGGGGAAGAGGGCCAGTCCTTTTGAGTAGGACTCTGGGGTCCAGGTGGGAGAGCCGGCTTTGGACGTGGTTCTCTCCAGGAATGCCGCGATGCCTCTCCTGGAGGGAGGTGGGACTTGCTCACACAGGGGGAGAGCAGAATTTAAGAGCAGCTAGAGTCAGGGTTTGTTTTCGGCTGTCAGTCAGGCTAGCATGTGCTGTCCTGGAGAAATGGGCAGAGGGCAAGAATCCCAGAAGGACTTAACAGCTCAGACCAACCTTGCCCGAGGGCTGGCCTTCGGGTCTAAGGCATTGGCAGATATGGAAGAGGACAAGACGGTAGCATTTTGGCAGGCGACTCATTCTCAAGACACCCATGCCCTTTCCTTGCAGTCCAAAGTGACTCAGTACAGATTCTCAGTTGCAAGTGAGAAAGGAGGATTTGATGGCAGAGATAAATTCACTCTTCTTCACCATGGCTACTTAGTGCAAATACGCTCTGGGGATGAGGTTCATGGAATGTGGGCTTTGCTCCCAAGTCCTCAGGCTAGTTAGGGAGTCAGAGAGGAAAGGGTGTGGCTTCCAAGCACACTTTGATGGGAGGGACCACGCAGGGAAGGGTGTGTGCGTGATGGTGGCTTCCTACCCAGAAGGTGCCCTCTTCCCCCATTTACCCCTAAAGGGTGCTGTTGACTGACAAGGGGTAGAGGTGGCGGCTGGATCAGCAACAGCTGATGAGTTTGTTCCTAACACATGGCAAGGGGCCTTCCAGGGGGTCCAGGGACAGCCTATGGCAGCTACCTAGGTGTGGGGAGGCCAGGGAGAGGGAGAGAGGGTGCAAACAGAGGGGCTCATCCTGAGGAAGCACCATTGCAAAGGAATAAATGGGAGGGACAGACAGGGCAAATCAGGTGACAGGAAGGTGGCCTGGGAAGACAGGTGAGGAGGTCTGGCCTCAGGGTGGGAAGGAAACCCTGACAGATGAGGGGGGGAGAAGGCTTGGGAGCAGGGCTTTCTTCCTGATCAGCGAGAGGGCCTGGGGTGAGAGCTGCCACATTCCATCAGACATAGCATTGGAGGAGGAGAGTGAACAGGGAAAGGGGATGGGAAATGTAGGGGCAGAAGAGGCCAGGGCAGCCTGTAGGGGCCCTGGGGGAGGGGCAGGGGGCTTGGCAGGGCACAGGTTGCCGGAGCATAAGTTACAGCTACAGTAGTGGGGACAGAAGTGGGCAGGCTGAAAGGAGGCAACGGGACACTCTCAGGATCTGTTGATCCTTGGCTTATAGGGAATGCTCAAGACAAACATCTAGTCCCAACCCCAGCCTCAGTTTCCCCATGTGTAAAAGGGAAAGAGGATGGACTACAGCCTTGTTTTGTCTTTCTTCAGCCCAAGATAAGATAGTCCTGAGCACTATTCACAAGCTATTGTTGGATTCTGAGTGGACAGAAATTCTAAATTCTGGATGGTATTTTAGTAACACAGACCAAGGAGACTTCAGATATACAAAACCTTTGACCTCTGAGGGTTTATCCTAAGAAAGTCACCCCAGAGGTGAACAAGGAGCTGTGTATTCACAACTTGGTTCACTGCAGTGTTGGTGACAATATATATCAGAAATGAAGATACAATCTAATGTCCAACAGTAAAGCTTTGGCTGAGTAAATTATAGTACATCCATATGGTAAACTACTTCTGCAGTAAAAAATCATGGTTTGGAAGATTATGTGTTGACATGGGGAAATGTTAATGATATATTGCTAAGTAAAAAAGCAGACTACATTACAGAACGTACAGTATGATACATTCATTTTCAAAATTTTTGATTAGGACACAGACCAAATCTTTAATTAATGTCATTTTTCCCCTTCTCTTGGCAAGCGAGAGGAGTATTATCTGGAATAATGTAACTAGAAAATGAAACAGAAAGACAAGCATTCCAAACCAAGTGTGTTCACGTGAATTCCAAGTCATTAGGGGAGAGAATAGGCTGTCAGTGAGTCAAGGAAGTGAAGAGACTGTGAAAGTACGGAATTTTAGAAGTAGGAATCACCTTGGATTCAAGGGGCTCAACCTCCTCAACTTTTCAGTAGAAGAAATTCAAGTTTGGTGGGAAGCATTGGACAGTTGTTAATCAGGATAGGCTTGGTGCCAGCCTAGAGCCAGGGTCTCTCAACTTGTAGTGTGTGCCAACTCCTTGTCACCTCTCCAGGGACAGAAAGGCTACATATGAGGTTCTAACCTTCCCAGGGCTGGGGCAGGGGCCTCCTGCATTCCCCCAATTCCTGGATACTTGTGCAGTTCATAGCCACTGCAGGGCTGTACTCCAGCCTTTGGAAAGTTCTGGGGTGACTTTTCTAGGGGTTAGAGCTGGTCCACACCCCACAAGGAAATCTGGGTGACCTTGAGCTGAATTTTATTGGCTTGCCTAGGTCCCTCACCTTGTCAGGCCTTTGTAACAGGACTCTCCTTCTTTACAGTGAGGTGCCTCTCTTCCATCCAGTCTGCTAACTCCCCAACACAAAGGCCATACCTCCTTTTCACTGAGCTCAGCTTTGTGGGGCTGGGTGCCTCTGCAGATGCCTGTAGCAGTGCTAGTGCCATGGCATTCTTTCATAGGCATGAGTAGATCGGGCCTGGACTCTCCTTTCTACCTGGACTATTACAGTGGATCCTAGGAGACCTTCCTGTTGCCTCCCATCCCTCCAAGTAGCCACAGGAGGTGGCTAAGAGCCCCAGTATAACGCCCCACCTCTGCTCTCTGGCAGCTCTGTGGCCTCACCCAGCTGCCCCTCCTGTCTACACCTGCTCTCCTGATCCACAGTGGGATCCTGGGTTCTCCTTGGACACATAGGTGTGCACCCACTTCCAGCCTTTTGCACTGGCTGGTTCCGCTCTCTGGAGACCTCTTCTCCCAGATGTCTATGAGCTTCACCCACATCGCATCTTCCGACGAAAGTCTCTCAGCAAGCTACTCCCTGGCCACAGTTCTAGTTCTGTCTGTGCCTCATCTCAAGAAATACTTGCTGAAGGCTGGATGTGCTGGTGGATTCTTGTAATCCTGGCACCTGGGGGAGCTGAGACAGGAGGACTGTTGAGAGTTTAAGGCCAGACTATACTCCATAGTGAGACCCTGCCTCAAACAAACAAGTAATCCCCTAAATTAAAAAAAAAATGTGTTAGAGCATGCCAAATAGCTCAGCAGGTTAAAGCACCTGTTAGGCAGAGGCAGTGGCTGGGGTTTGATTCCTGGCCTGCCATGCAGGCCCCGCCATTAGGGCGCACCGAGACAGTGACTGAGACTGGGCATGGTGGTGCTCGTCTGTAATCCCAGCTCTTTGGGAGGCTAAACACAGGGAGATCACTATGAGTTTGATCTACAAAGTGAGACCCTGTAGACCCTCTAGACTCCTACTAAAATACCAAAAAAAAAATGTGTTGAATGAATGCAAAAAGTAGGTAAAAATAGAGAACTGGGAAACCTTTCCCTAATTGAGAAAGCATGTGGAGGAGACTGCAGAAAGTGGTCAATCAGAGGAAACTCTGTTTGGGGGTGAGAACAGCAGTGTGAGTCTAGATGGAAGATTAGCTTTCAAATTCCACCCTACATCCCTGTGTCTAACTCTCAGGCCTAGAAGCCTGATCTTCACTTCCTATATCCATGAGTCTCCTTTGATAGCCTTTGTAGGGGCTGGCTGTGGAAGCATCCATCCATCCATCCATCCATCCATCCATCCATCCATCCATCCATCCATCCATCCATCCATCTATTATTGATTTATTCAACACCCATGCAGGTACTGAGCTAGACACAGGTTTGCCCCTACGGGGACCGCAGGTCAACAGGGTACATACTATGGTGCTGACTGTCCCCAGGCCAGGTGGAAGCTCTCTAGAGAGGCAGCTATAGGAGGTCAGAGGATTGGACACCCCTTGGGGCTGAGGTAGACCTGGAAGCCAGCTCCAGCCTAACTGGAGGGTGGCATTAGAAATACTGATGGGGTAAGAGGATGCAGGGAAAGGAAGCCACTCAGAGAAGGCACCAGGCTTGGCAAAGACTTGTTAGTGGCAGGAAGTGCTGGGAATATTTTGGAGTTGCTTGCTGTAGCTGGTTAAGGTAATGGGATCAGTTGGGGTCAAGGGGACGAGAACTGGGGTGGGGCCTGACCTTGAAAGGTCTTCTGGCTACCTTTGAAGGCTTAGAACTCTAGCTCCCAATTTGTACATTTTACAGGCTTCTGGAGAAGGGGAGAGTTGGCTCTCTTCTCAGCAAACAGACGGGGTTTAATTGCTGTTACTGTCAGTGTAGTTGCAAATATCATATAAAAAGGGCTTTTTGGCTAATTGTTTTTAGAATAAAAATTCAAGAACTATGTATAGATATTATGCATCCAGGGTTCTTTAAAGATCAAACTGTTTATATTACCCTTAAACACAGTCTTTAACATGAGGTGCTGGGAATCTGGGAGTGGTGGGGACATACAACGGCCCCCCAGGGCTTATGAAGCCCGAGCAAGATGACAGCGGAGACTTTTCTTCCTGGAGGAGGAGGGGGCAGCCGGTGCTCTTTGCTTGGCTGGGGTCCCAGAAGAATGGACTGCTAAACTGGGTACTTCACAGTCACCATGAGCCTAAAGTGCTCCCCACCCAAGGGACACAGGCAGGAGCAGAGTAGTGTGGGCAGCTGGAGAGTGGAGAGCAGTGAGCTGTGTTGTCCCCAGGCTCCTGCAGCACCTCAAGAGTGGAGGTGGGGACAAGAGGCAGCATCACAGGGAGCTGAGGTGTCCCTGGGCTGGCCTCCTCCCCTCCCCTCCTCTTGCTTTTCCACCCTGAAATGGTACAGAGAGGATCTCTGAGCTGCACAAATAAAGCAGATTCATATCTATTCATTGCCATCCTGTCCTCATGTTCAAGCCTCTCAAATTTTAATTTGGGAGCTTTTAGAAAGGCAAATTTATTTGTGACACCATCCAAATTCTATTTTATTGGGATTCTATTCTCAAAGGATGCAGTTGACTCCTGAGAAAGCTGTGGGCTTCTCCTTTTGATATTTTCCCAAATGCTGAGTGTGTGTGTGTGTGTGTGTGTGTGTGTATGAATATACAAGCATGCACATTCATTTTCGGGTTTTCTACATTTGTATGGACAAACACATACCACATACTCACAAGGCAGCGGCAGAAATGTGTGTAGATTCATTCCATGTATGTGTAATTCAGTGCAGGCACCTATAAGCCAATATTTAAGTTATCATATTTAATTTATTCAACAAACATTTAATAAGCACTTACTATTCATTAAATACCATCCTAGGCCCTGATTATGAAGTAATGAGTACGTTTCGGACAAAGCCCTTGCTTTCGGGAACTGATATTTAAATCCACTGGCTTCTTGATAAAAGGCTCCAACAGTGTGAGGAAATCTGTGTGGACAGTCCAGGGTGCCGGCTGGATGTGTCACAGATCAGTGAGAGGTGACACTCACAAGTAAGGGTGACCTCACAGGGCTACGGGACCCAGGCCTGGTAGCACAGCTCTGGGCGCTTCCAGGGTAGCGATGAGGAGGCTGGGGCGGGGGCTGTTGTGACCACTCCCCCTCACTCGCTTGCCTGATTATGCCCTCTCCGTGCTTCTGGGGAAATTGCAACGGCTTCCTCCTTCTTGAAGCCTTCCCGGCTCATCCCAGGCAGAACCAAAGCTTTTCTCTTCCGAGCTCATCCTGCCATCTGGGTGACTCCTCCGGCACTTAAATCTGCTTGTCCTTTGTTAGACATCATCTTTTGTTCTGAGTTATGTTGCTCTTTCTAAGAACACACAGAGAATTGCTACAGATGCAAGGAGGACAGAGCCTGGTTCTGCCTGCCCATGCTCTTGGCAAGCACAGCTAAGCAACAGGTGGATGACAGAGGCGCTATGGGGAGAGGGCAAGTGGAGTGGGGCCCAGGTGGCACTTAGGTGCTTCAAAAAGAAATGACAGACTTCTGGAGCAGGAACCTTACCTAATTCTCTCTAATCCCTATAGCTGTGATGATCATATTTTCTTGCCCTGCAATTTAATTTTTTAGATAACTTTTTTAAAGTTTAAAATCTTTTGTTTGTTTGTTTATTTATTTATTTGTACAGGGTCTTGCTATGCAGCTTAGACTCATAGTGATCCTCCTGTCTCAGCCTACCTAACGCTGACATTGTAGGCATGTGCCACCATGCCTAGTTTTGGTAGCTGGCTTGGTGTGGCTGGGGTGGCATGTGGTACCTGGGATTGAAACCAGTCCTTGCATTTGCCAGCCAGGTGTTTAGACTGCTGAGCTATCTCCTCAGCCCCTATATACCATTTTTTATTTTTAAAAATCATTTAATTTATTTACTAATTTGGTACAGGGTCTCATTATGCAGCTCAGATTCATAGTGATCCTCTTGTCTCAGCCTCCCAAATTCTGGGATTATAGCCATGCACCACCAAGCCTGGTTTCAGTGGCCAGCATGGCATGCTTGGGATTTCAGGGCCTGCATGGCATGCGATTCTGAGGATTAAACCTGGGTGCTTGAGCTTGCCAGGAAGGCTATCTTCCCAGCCTCTAGATAGCATTTTATAGTCTGATGATAAAAATACATATTATAGAAAGTTTTTAAAAATAACTAAGCCCAAACAAAAGCACAAAAGGCACTCATAATCCCAGATTATGCTATGCACTACCCAGATTTAACGATGGGGAACATTTTGGTACACATACACACACACACACTCAGCATTTGGGAAAATATCAAAAGGAGAAGCCCACAGCTTTCTCAGGAGTCAACTGCCTCCTTTGAGAATAGAATCCCAATAAAATAGAATTTGGATGGTGTCACAAATAAATTTGCCTTTCTAAAAACTCCCAAGGCTTTCCCCTCCTTTTTTTGCAAATTTTCCCATGCACCAGAAATGGGCTATTCTTTATTTATTTTTATTTTGCTCTTTATGTAACACAGGCATAAATATTTTATGGATGCCCTTTTATATTCATCTTTATGTACTTTAATGGTCAATATTATTCCATATGCCATCCCTGGGTTACTGGTCCTCTCTTGTTAGATGAATAGGTAGTTTCTAATTGCTAACTGTTTTTACATTGCTCCTTATAAATTATACAGTGACACACAGCATTGTGGGTAAAATGTCACTGACAATTTCTATTCTTTCCTTAATAATATGGCACCTGATAGGTATTACCTTAATTTGGTAGATTCCATTTCTTCACATACATTTGGTATAAATTTTTAGAGGGAGATTGCTGGATTAAAGACTGAATACATTTTTTGTTTTGTTTTTAACAGTACCAGGAATCAAAGTCAGGAACTTTGGCTTGCCAGGCAGGCACTTCTGCTGCTGAGCTAGATCCCCAGCATCCCTGAATACATTTTAAAGGCACTGACATTGATAGTTGCAGCCAAATAACCCTGCAAAAGAGTTCTCAATAATTCCTGCTAGCACTACCTGAGAAGGCACTGGATGCTATTTTCTTTTGTGCAGGGTCTCACTATGCAGCTCAGACTCAGCAGTCCTGCTGATTCCTGCCTTCCTAGTGCTGGGATTGCAGGCGCACGCCACCACACCCAGACTCCATCGCCGGCTCAGCGCACCTGAAGGCGGGGCCGGTGTGGTATGCCGAGCCAGGGATTGAACCCTGGCCCCTGCGCTTACCTAAGCAAGCACTTCGTCCACTGAGGATGTTATTATTTTTTTTTTAAACAAAACTAAACTCAATTTGTCGGTCATCGTTGGTCTAGGGAGAGATAGATACTTTGCTTGCATCTGTTTACACTTCTGAGTACTCACTACCAGCATATTTTTGTTTTCTGTCTGTTTTTGAATACTCGGGATTGAATCCAGGGAGCACTCAGCTACAACCCCCGCTCTTTTCACTTTGTATTTTCTCACTAAGGGTCTCACTAAGTCGTCAGGCTGCCATTGAACTTGAGATCGTCTTGTCTCAGCCAGAGTAGCGAGGGTTACCGGCTGCACCACACCTGTTCATTTTTCGTGTCTTTGTGTTGATGTTAAAGCGCTTGCCCACCATTCACAGAGCCCTGAGTGTGAACCCTAGTAGTAATAAAGTCCTACTTGTGCCTTAAGAAATAGCTATTAGTAGCAGTTAACATTTACGGAGTGCCCACTGTCTTCCAGGCACTGCCTGCAGGGCTCCATGCACTGTTTCAAGTCCCTCTACACCTTTCCAGATTCCCATGAGGGATACACAGCAGTCATGTTACTGACTCCTCAGTGCTCCTATGTCCGGGACAGGGACCTTTTTGATATGTATGTAACATTTTTTTTTTATGTGTTTCCTACCTTGTCATTTTATCTTTGGATACTTTTATTTACAGAAGTTTGAAGGTTTTATGTGGTCAGGTTGATCATTTATGTTACTTCTGCCTTTGCAGCTCTGCATAAAATGATCTCTTCTTATACTGAGATCTGAGAAACTTTCATGTATTCATAATTCTTTAATGACTTAATTTTAACACTTGGTTTAACATTAATAATTAACATTTGATTATGTAACCCACTTAGAATGTATTTCACAGTAGGAGAAAGAGGGTTGATATCTTTTGCCCACCCCAAACAGGTGGCCAATCATTCCCCAAGTTGCTTGTGGGCTACCCCTTTCCTTCTGAAGGGGACCCCTTACCATGTCTAATGTTTTAATCTGCTTCAGATCTTTCTTTTACATGTTGATGTGTCTGTGTGTTTTTTACTACTACTATGTCCCTGTCCTGGACATAGGAGCACTGAGGAATTGGTAAGATAACAGCTGTGCATCCCTCATGGGAATCTGGAAAGGCATACAGGGAATTAAAACACTGTATGGAGCCTTGCGGGCAGTGCCTAGAAGACAGTGGGCCTTCTATAAATGTTAGCTGCTACTAAAGCCTTCAACATTTTCTTTTATGTGTTGATGTGTCTGTGTATCTTTAAATTATTGTAGTTTTCACAACATGTATTAATATCTGAAAGTAGAAATGCTTTCTCCATTCTCCCAGTTAAGCCTCTTCTGCAAAATTTTCTTAAATACTCTTTGTGTGCTTTTCCTCCTCTACGGTGGAAGCATTGTAAGTTGCAATAAAAGTCTTTTTTTTTCTGGAGCTCAGGCCCTTGCGCTTGGCAGGGAAGCACTTATTCTACTCAGTCATCTCCCCAGCCCCAAAAATCATTTTTCTAATCCCAATAAAAATCCCTTTTGTATCAGCAAGATACAAATTAATTTTATTCATTGGTTTATTTGTTTATTTTATGTATTTAGTATAGGGTCTCACTACACAGATTGGACTCCTAGTGATCTTCCTGTTTTCGGCCTCCCAAGTGTTGGGATTCCCGGTGCGTGCCACCACACCCAGTCTCAGTCGCTGTCTCGTGGCACCCTGGGGGCAGGGCCAGCACAGCCTGCCAGGGATCAAACTTGGTCCCCGAGTCTGCCTAAGCAGGTGCTTCAGTCTGCTGAGTGATCTGCCCACCCTAATTTGATTTATCATTACATGAGGCATCTATATTCAATATTATCTCTCCTTTATTAGTATAAAATATAGATGAATTTGCCATATTTTCTGAGCCAAACATCAACACACATATTGATAAGACTGTGTGTTTGCGTGTGCTAAGTATCAAGGACGTTTTGGGAGGTGTTGTTGAATGCTGAAATGTGGGAATTTCAGACCATTTCTAGGGTCAATAGGACAATGAAATGAAAATGTTTAAAATGGAAACAGCACTGGCCCAATGCTTAAGGTACAGTCTCCAAGCCCACAGTGCCCAGTACACTGCCCTGAAGGCATGGTGAAGTCAGTACTCATGGATGGTTTCACATTGTCAAGACTTTGATGCTGGCAAACGCAGAGAGGGATTAAAGGCGGGGACTCAGTGCCTGCAGCTGCGCTCAGTCGCGGAGCTCGCCTAGCCTGTGCAAGGCCCCGGGTTCCATCCACACCACTGCCAAATCAAGGCCAAACCGAACAAAGAAGCTGCGTGAGTTGGTGCGAATTATCAGGCTCTTTAGCATATAGATTTACATGGTTCCTTTATGTGTCTCTGTGTGTGCACGGGCATGTGATGGAGCAGCAGACTCCCTCCCAGTTTTGACTTCCTTAAGGGTGGGAATTTATCCCAGATTGTCACAGTACCGCCCCCCCCCACCACAATGTCCAGCAGAGAGCTGAGTTGAACAGGTCATCTGTGTCTATTCTAACCATCAATGGTGTGGCCCACAGTGAGCAGATGGGTGAGGAGGTTCCCTCCAGGAGTGCTCTGTGCCTGCTCTGGAGAAAGGATAGGCTGACCACAACCACTGTTGCCTCAGGAGACATTCTTGTCACATACTGAGGAACATCTCAACAGAATATCAGCACCTCAGATGGGTGCAACCTGAAAGGCCCGAGTGACCTACAGCCAACTGCTCTGCTTACCTGGGAGGTCACCAGCACCACGAGATGAACACTTTGACTCAAAGTCAGTGAACTTATGGGGTGGGCATTACTCAGAGTTTGGAAATTGGGGAAGACAGGAGTGAAGAGAGAGGCTGCTTCAGGAAGGGGTGGGGAGGCAGGAGGTTCAGAAGAAGAGTAAGAGTTTACTAGTGAGCAGTGGTGGGGTGTGAGGTTGTGGAAAGAGGCTGCCACAGGGCCACGTGGTCAGGACTGGGGGAAGAGCCTTGCTGTCGCTGGAAGGAGGGATGACACAGCACACTGTGACAGCATGGAAGAGATGCAGGTGGGAAAGGTGAGGAGCAGGCTGGCGGGGTAGTGACCAGGAAGGACTGATGCTAAGAATGACTTTAGTGCTCCAGGGCCAGGGCCAGATCGCTGTCAGGGCAGGAAGGAGGAGAGCAAAGCCTTCCCATGGGAGTGGGAAACTGGGGTGAGTGCCCTGGGAGGACTAGGAAACAAGAGCAGGAAATTAGGCCCCAAGTTGTGCAACACAGGCTGAGTGCTAAGTGGAAGGCCAGGGAAGGGACAGGTCTTGGAGTTTGAATGCAATTTTTTTTTAAAAAAAGTAGCATCTAGAGAGAAAGGGTGCTAGGTGTAATAATCATGTGCTTTGTTTTCTTTGTTTTATGATGCTTCGGCACCCTGGAGCTTCACTCCCTCAGGAGAGAGATGCCTTCCAGGGCTTGCTGATTCCTAGAGACACAAGCTACGAGCCAGGTAGACGCTGCAGCCAACCAAACATCACTCCCCAAGAGCCCCTCACCCAACTCTCATGCACTGAACATCTCTCCTCACAGAGCTCCTGCCCCTCCAAGCCACCCACAGGACAGGTCAGACAGCTGGCGACTGTCCCTGCAGCCAGAGCCCATGGACACGATGCCAGCTGGCATCTGAAGCTTGCTCAGACTTGCTACAGTGCCTTGTGGTTCCTTCCTGCAGAAACCACAGCAAAGGCTTAGGGCTGTGAGCTCGGCTCTCTCTTCTGCTTCCTGACCCACCTTGGGGCTTCCCCACATGGCCTTGCATGACAGGTGAGGCATGCCAGGCCTGCTTCTCTTGGAGCTGCTAGCAAAAGCATGTCATTGCTCAAAAGCAAACCTAGGAACATGGAAATACTAGGAAGTGGAGCAGACATTGGGGGCAGTGCTGGGCCTGGTGGTGCACGCCCATAATCCCAGCACTTGGGAGGCTGAGGCAGGAGGATCACTGCGACTTTGAGGCCAGCCTGGGGTACACAGTGGAGTTGTCCAGCCTGAACTACATAGTGAGACCCTGTCGCAACAAAAGCAGACCAAATTGTCACCATCACTCCCCCCCAAAAAACCCAACTTACTGATCAAACAAACATTGGGGGCTGCTGGTAAAGAGGAAGGGGCTCCCTGTGCAGTCAGGCAAGCTTAGCTGTGCTTCCTCTCTTTCCCAGTGTAGGACTCCCCTACACTGCTCAAGGGCCTCCAGACTGCTCTCACCCCCACCCATCACCCCCACATCGCTCAAGTCAGTCTATGATCCCTACCCGCAACCTTGTAAGTGGCCTTCTCAGCCAGACCTTCCACTGCTTTATGATGTTTTCCCTACTATTAAGGAAATTTAAATCTAAAACCAATAAGGGAGATAATTTGGGAGCTAGGGTTGGGTAAACTGAAAAACTTCTGGAATCTCTATCACTGCGGTTCTCTGCAGGGGCCAGTTAAGGCTCACAAAATACCAGATTCTGAGTTTGGAAGAGAGATGAAAGATGGGAAGCCCAGAATTAAGAGACAGCTTTCTTCTTCATGACACCGGGCACTGGCCGGTGCTTCCTGGAGATGCAGCTTATCAGTCAGGGGCCATCTGGGCCACCAGCCATGAGCTGGATGGCAGCTTCCCTCATTCAGCAAGGTTCGGGCAGGGAGCAGGAACAGTTGAGGCGCGTCTCGGGTAGCATGGTGACGTTGGTCCCAGTGTCTTCATCTGCCAGACGCAGAGTAGAACAAGACAATCTACTGGCCCTGGGGTTCTAGACACCTCTGAAGCAGGGAAGAGATCACCTCTGTATTGGCAGCCCTGTCCCAGCTGCAGGGATTCTTTGGTTTCTTTTTGTTTTGTTTTTGTATTTTAGGGAAGGGTCTACAGGGTGTTCAGGGTCTCACTACTAGATGGGACTCATAGTGATCCACCTGTTTACAGCCTCCCAAGAGCTGGGATTACAGGCGCGCACCACCACGCCCCATGTCAATTGCAGTCTCAGTGCATGGCAGGCCCAGGGATTGAACTCCCAGCCCCTGCGCTTGCTTGCAGGTGCTTTAATCCGCTGAGCTATTTGGCTGGCATCCTTTATTCTTATTGACAAAGGAATATAAAATCCCCCTCACAGAACTGTCCCAGGTACACAGTCTCTGGGCAGGATGGCTTCAACCTATCTCCTTGTGGAAACCACCCCTCAGACTGCAGGGGACAGAGGACAGGAGGCCCAAGGATGACAGTCACTTTTATCCCTTGCAGTGAAAGCTGGCCAGAGCAGAGTGTCCTGCCTGAGGAGGGGCTGCAGAGGGCAGCAGACAAGCTTCGTGGAGTGCCTGCAGAGCCCTGGATCCTAGGGAGCATGCTGATTTTTTATTTATCTTTCAAAACCTAGGGACAGTCTGGAAGTTGGCTGCTTTTGTCTTCAGAGCCAAATACACACCTCTTTCTTGTCACTCTCCTTCCTGCCCATCCCAATCCTGTCTACCTCCAAAACCCCTCCCACAGCTATGTTCTAAGCCTGATTCATGCCCTCCTTGCCCACAGTGGGCAGGACCTTTGTTCTGACCTTCCTCCATGCCCCCCACCTAGCAGAGCACAGAACTCAGGGCAGGTGCTGAGTGGAAGCCTGCTGACCATAGATCGCCAGAAAGATTAACCCTGTGCCTGAGGGGAAGGCATCCTCAGCCCATGAAGCAGACTGGTCAGAGACAGGGAGCTGAGGGACACACTGCACAGCGACATGCATGACCCCTTTGCTCACACTGACCACAGCCTCATGCATGAGTCCTGAATCAGTCCAGTGAGGTCACTGTCTCTGCTTTTGGCAGAGTAGGGCTCAAGAAGGGCCATGACTAGCCAGGTCCACCTGGTGTCAGAGTCCTGCTCCTTCTGTGTACTGCACTGCCTTCCGGGCTGCTTAGGTCTTCCAGAAGGAGCCTGCTGCTGACGCGCAGCAGGCCAGAGGACACGGTGCGGAACAGGGACGGTGGGAGGGAGGAAGAGTCGAGGGTTTCCATGAGGCTCTTGTCCCACAGCCTTGAGCCCAGTTCCGAGGAGGAGGAGGTCTCTTTGGGTCATGGGGGGCTGCTTAGGTTCTCAGAGCCTGGGCTCACCTCCTGGGAAACGGCTTTGCAGAAGCACACGTAGATGGGCTCCACACACCTTCAGTGTACAAACTCACGGGTGCGCACGCGCGTGCGAGTGTACACACACACACACACACACACACACACGCACATGCCTCCACACCCAGAGCCACGGCAACATGGCTCCCAGCCGCCCTGGCTCTCCCTCCACCAGCCCCGCTCTCCCTCCTACCCTATATGTGCAATCTTGTGAAAACTCCACCACTCTTAAGGTTAATAAGGCTCATTTGCTTAAGATAGCACCTGTTTCTATGGTGACTCCTGCCACCCAGAATCTGTTCATCAACGGAGACAAGAAAACAGTGACTTCCACCCTCTTGAGAGGAAAAAGCTCGTTCTTAGCTAAAGGTTTGCCAGGACAGCAGCCCAAGGACCTCTGGGTGTCTGTCCTTCCCCCTGAGCTAAATCCCTACCCCAGGATCCCCCCACCCACCCCCTGCAGAACATGCAGATTCCTCCTGCGCATGCTGGGCAGCTCCCTCACCATCCTCCTCACCATCCTCCTCACCATCACTGGGTACCACAGAGCTCACTGGGGGGCGAGGGGGACAGACTTCTTTGGCACTCCACACCACTGGCTACTTCCCTCAGCCTCTGATTATACCCAGTTCCATTGGGGTGTTTCTAGGCAGAGGCTGGCAAGAGAGCCCAGGATGGCCCTCTCTTCTCCTAGCCTCACTGCCCCATCCTATGCCTGCCTGTCATCCTGGCCACCTGGGTTTCTGCAGCTGTCCCTCACACACCTCCTGCGAAGGAGCTTGTCCTCCCTGTCTGCAGGAGGAGGCTGCTGGCTCACTCTTTTTAATTTTATTATTTTTTGGTCTTTCTGAAACAGAGTGTCACTATGCAATTCAGGCTGGCCTTGAACTTACTCTGTAGCCCAGGCTGATCTCAAACTCACATCACTCTCCTGCCTCAGCCTTCCAAGTGCTGAGATTACAGGTATGCACCACCACACCTGGCCTACTTGTTCACTCTTGCTCCTAAAACCAGAGCTGGTCACGCCTCCCCTGCTCATCAGCCCACGCTGGTGCTCTGTGGTCTGCAACTGTGGTCCACAACTGTGGTCCACAACACCAGCCTGCTAAAGGTCCCAACTGTGGGTTGCAAATCACTAAAGAAGCAGGTTCCCAGGCAGGTGTGACTAATAATTCAATGACAGCGAGTGATGTACCTTTTATAATAAATGAAGGCAGCTTCCATGTTTTCCTTCTAATAATTCTCTCTGTCTCTGTCTCTCTCTCTGTCTTTCTGTCTCTCTCTGTCTGTCTGTCTGTCTCTCTCTATCACTGCCTTCCCAAATGGTTTGCTGATGGGGGAGAGCAGTGCTCAGGGAACTGCACAGAATTTGGAGCTTGTCTCCTGTGTTCTGAAGCTCCAGGGAGCTGCTGTGCTTCTGAACAACATTCTGGTGAGGAAAAGGTTTAGGGCTGCTAAGTGGAGAGTCAGCTACAGAACCACAAACTCCTGGAGCTCGGCTCCAGCTCCCAAATCTCAGCTGTCTCAGTTGGCAGGGGAGATGACGGAGATCCCCCTGGGGCAGAGGCTGAAGCAGTGCCACCCACCGGCAAGTGGCACAGGGCATGAGTCTTTGAAATCCTGGCCGCAAGCTGCTGCTGAGGCATCCCCAGTCCCCCCACCTAGAAAGAGTTGGCTCCTCGTGGCTTCAGGGGCTCTGCCAACCCTGGCCTCCCTGCCTCTCTCAGGAGGGTGTTTGCTTTGGGCTCATTTATAAAGTCCTAGCATCTGAGAGCCAATCTGGCCCAGCCTCTGGCCCCACCCCTGGCAGACAGTGTCCCCTTGGACATCGCCAGAGATGGTTTCCTTGGTCTAAGAAGCAGCAATAAATACCACTTCCTTAATGGAAAGCCAGGCTCCTGTCCCCACATCTCCTGGGAATCCCAAGCTCATTTCAGTCTCCTGCTTGGAGATGCAGCCGGCCTCTCGGCACGAGCAGGTCTAAGAGCCTCAGGAGGCCCCTGCCTCCCATGCTGCCCACACAGCAATGCCCTCGCAGTCAATGGCTCCTAGCTGGAAGCGTCTCCCTCACGGCGTCCTTCACTCCCCACCCCATGCCGTCAGCAGTCCTGCTGGCTTCTAGCCTCACCAGAGGTTGCAAAGCTGTCCTTGTCATGCTCTCTGCCTTGACACAGACCCCCTCACCCCTCTTTAAAGAACAACAGTGTTCTCTTCTAGCTGACTTCAGTCTCACCTGCTTAAAGCCACAAGGGAGTTTTAACCCCTGGGTCAGGTCTTCCAGTCGTCTGTGCTCATCCCTCTCAAACCTGGACGATTCTCCACTCCAGGGATTCTCAGCTGGGGTGCTCCTTCTTTATATCATATTGAGGATGCTTTTATGAGGCGTACCCTCAACGTGTTTGCATGTACCACACAGTACTAGGAACTAGAGCGACATTGCCGCACAGTGGATCTCGATTTAATCAACTCGTACAACTGGAACTTCAGAGCCATGGAAGAGCAGCACCCTGCTTCTCCCTCCCACTTACGTCCATGCCTCACAGCCTCGCTGCCCTCGCCTGCCCTACACTCCACCTGGACCACAGGCT
Source organism: Ctenomys sociabilis (assembly GCA_004027165.1). Taxonomy (NCBI): domain Eukaryota; kingdom Metazoa; phylum Chordata; class Mammalia; order Rodentia; family Ctenomyidae; genus Ctenomys; species Ctenomys sociabilis. The sequence continues at coordinate 95,458 of PVKA01004642.1, forward strand.
CCAGCCCCACCAGCCTGCTCCTGGTGTGGGACGTGTCTGGCTCCCTCTGCTCCGATGCCTTCTAGATTGGTCTCTTGGTGAGCTTCCCAGAGCAGAGCCTCCCCCTCACCCTCCTTCTCATCTCCATGTTCTCAGACTTAATGCTCCTTACTCTATACCTCGGCCACTGATTTCTCTCCCACGAGGTAGGAGCTCCTTAGTGGAAGGGTCTGACTGTACAGGCTTTTGGTACAGTCTGTATGAAACCTACAGCTCAAGATGTGCTGAGCACACAATTAAGGAAGGAAGGGAAGAAGGGAGAAAGGGAGGGAGGAAGGGAGAGAAGGAAGAAGGGAAAGAGGGAAGAAGGGAGGGAGGGAGGCAGGGAGGGAGGAAGGGAGGTTATCTCACAAGTATAGATAAAGGAGAGCTATGATTCTTCAATGATCTAAAGCCTCCATTCTACTGATGTGGCCTAAGATTATACTAACTGTCTTAACTGCTGCCTTATAGCTTGACATTCTATTATTAGCTTAAACTTGGATTTAAATTAGCTTAAGAATTAACAAAAACTCATCTTAATCTTCTCCCTTCATGAACCTCTGACATGCCAGATCTTCCCCATTCTCTAGGCGTGCCACGGGCTTGGAACCTAAATATAGAGCTTCAGATTAGTCCCTATTAAAGTTAATTTTTGTAACACAACCCCATCCTTCTGATTTACCAAAATGAACTCTTTCATCATATTAGCTGTTCTTGGAAACTTTGGTGCGACCCTATAAGCTCGGCGGGCATATATTACCCAACAACATGTTGAGCAACACGGGAGTTGCGTCAGGATCTCTGTCCATGTCACCGGCAGCCAACCTCAGGATGAACAGTAATTCACTTATCACTACTTTTCAGGATGGATTTGTTGACAAGCCACAAACAAACTCACACAGTAGCCCCCCTGATTTGCAGCTTCTCATGAGAGAGGTGGTCTCATGCCTTCTTTCCTGAGCCTTTCTGAGTGCAGAGGACCCACATGCATGCCAATAAAGAAAGGAGTCACCAGTGGCTTATTTGGGGTCAGCCTCTACAGACTCCTGATTTTTGCTGTTTTCTATTATCTCAGACAATCCACCTATGAAACTATTTTTAATTTTGATGAAGACCAATATGACACTCAAGAGCTTCAATTTGGGAACCTGTGTTTTCCTTTTCCAGTTCTGCAAATGATTCTATAATCACAAATCTATGCTCTTCCTGGACCCTCGATGTGTGGCTCACTTGGGGACCACAGCCCTTTTACAGCAATTGTGTGTTTGCACAGAGAGCTCCAGGAAGAGGGTAGAGAGCAAATAAAGGTCCCCAGGGGCTACAGTGGCAGAGAAATTGGGGATATCACAAGCAGACCAGTGGGAGACCATGGGACCTGGGGGGAGAGGGAAGCAGGACCAGGGCTGGGAAGGCCTGAGTAACTCTGGGGAGACAGAACTCTGCACTGCATGCTGCGAGTTGCTTCATACAGAAGTCCTAGATTTTAGAGAAATCATCTTTTGAAGACTACTTTTTTTTTTTTTTCGGGGCTGAGGATTGAACTTAGGCCCTTGCACTTGCCAGGCAAGTGCTTATTCTACAGAGCTATCTCCCTGGCCCCTAAAATTTTATTTTAAGGAAAATAAAAAATATTAAAAATGATAGAGAATATCAAAGCAAAGTGATAGGAAATGAACAATGGCTGTTATATTGCAT